>CAKOGP040002103.1:74763-93616 GCA_933822405.4 Cylindrotheca closterium
GGTTCTTGTTTTATGGTGGTGGGCTCTTTAGTGAAATTTTAGCCAATGAGAGTTAGTCGATTCACTAAAGATGAGTCTATTATTAGTGGTATGAGCCAATCACAGCTCTCTATCACTAATGATGGATTCGACTAACTCTGTTCCACACTAAATTAGTACTCTCCACAGACTTCAAATGATGTTAGGGGGGATGTTAGGTCCAAGCTCCATACGGCCCTAGCAGTTTCCCTTTGTCTTATCAAACGACTAAAGACCTTGTCTTAAGGACCAACCTTATCCCTCGATGATGAGGAAGCGCTGTAGATCCCCTAGGATGACTTTGAGCTGCCCTGAAGAATGGGATAGTAGGTTGGCAACTGAAATTGACTGGTACTACATGAGGTAATAGATAGATCCAACGATAGGAACTGATTTTTCAATCTTACAGATAGAGCACTACTATGTATTGTCGAGTATTGTTCAGACTTCTCTGATGGCAGAGTGAAATCAACTGCTGATACCGGTATAGGTAGGTAATACTACTAGTACTAGTACTTGGTAGTAGTCTCTTCACCTTTGGAATCAAGTCATTGTCTCAAACTGGTGCAAAAAGGTTGATTGTATTGCCATCAGAGTAGAATATACAATACCCGAATCTGAAAGCATCATCTATGACTATACTGTATTCGACTTTCCTATCGCGGCTTTGGCAAGCAAGGAACCATGCACTGTTTTTATCTATGTTTTCGCCTGTGAATCTTACTCAAAATCGGTTGATTATTGCATGCCTTCAATTGTGGGACACGTATTTACTCCCTTTGCGATGAAATCGGGCTTTGTGGTGGCCCTTACTCATCTTGCTTGGTTCCCAAAATGTTGAGTCCATTGAGGACCCGCCGATTATCTACCGAATCCACTACTGGCTGATTCTCGCAAGTCTCGCATAAGTAAGCGTTTCAATAGTACCATAGCAATAGTATCAGCTGCTAGAGTCGAGCAGTATTCATGCCTTCATTCACCTTGCTTCCAAATGGTTTGTTGTCGACACAAGATCGGGCTGCCGTCTTCACACTGACATCACTTTGTTCATGCTTCCAATCTTGAAGTATTCGAGACACCAATAATTGCGGTGCGATGAGCCTCCGAGTTTTGATTTAATCTGCGATATGAAGGGATGTAAGATAGTGTTATTCGCTTAGAGGTGCTTGGACATCATTTCAATACTGCTGTAGGCGGTTCCGACGCATCGATCATCACATCAAACATTCATGGATTGTTACCTCGTTCTAAATCTGTCTAAATCCTGGCTAACGCCAGGATCATAGCGTATGTCATCTTGCGACGCCATGCGTGAAACCAGCACTGTGTTGTATAGCCCCTTCATTGCAATCCTATTGCTTTCTCCTCTTTTCTTCTCTCTTCGTTTTTTCTTTCCTTTTCCTTTTTTCTTCCTCTCTCCCCTTCTTTTCTCCCCGGGGGATCTAGTATAAACTGCTCCACCAGCATAAAATAAAAACCCTGCCATCTCATTTTTAAGATATTTCACATCAACCTATACCGGTACCTATGACTTCTCGTTCATTTTATGTGAGAAAGGTGTGCCCAAACTGTTAGTGTATATTAAGAGATGGAGATAAACGAGTACCAATATCAAGGCAACGAGGGAGAAGTAGTACCAGAACGTGTTCAAAACTTGACCTTCAATCCATGGATTCAGGTTTTGCCTGATGACTTGTGCACCGGCCGTACGCATCTGCGAGAAGTAACTCTGCCCCAAGGATTGATCAAGATTGGCCATGATGCTTTTGGCGCTTGTACAAGATTATTTGCAATCAAGATCTGTGGTGCGGTTGAATCTATTGAGGGTCATGCCTTTCGGTATTGCGAGGACATGACAAAACTTGAGTTTGAATTTGCATCGTCTTCCGCCCATCGCCTGACAATTGGCGAATATGCTTTCCATTCTTGCCTTGCGCTCGAAAGGATCAAGTTCCCTTCGTCTGTAAATGCGATTGGAAAATCTGGTTTTGAGAGCTGCCTCGGCCTCTTAGAAGCTGATCTATCAGCAACATCCATTACGGAGATTCCCCCAGAGGTGTTTGCTCATTGTCACAACCTGCAAAATGTGAGCCTGCCAAACTCTTTGGAGCGTATTTGCCGCGATGGGTTCTATGACTGTATTTCTCTGATTTCAGTGAATATGCCCCTGAATTCGCAATCGATCAAGATTGAAGATGAAGCCTTTGATCACTGTCGTTCGCTTGCAAACATTGTGCTTCCGAAAGGGTCTAAAGCACACACTGATTCTTTTGACAACTGCGCACTTTTGCAAAATCGCTTTGGTGAGGAAGCAAATGCTATTGTCCCCGGTTTGGTAGGCCGTTTTGACGGTTTTTCGGTTCATGGGCTGTGTTACGACCATTCCTCTGTCACTGCCCAAGAACTTGGTCAGTGTGCACAGAGGACGAAGGACGAGGAGTCACCGCTCGTGGATGAGTTCGGTATGACTCCGTTCCACGTTCTCTTTACGACTATCGGACCAAGGCAAGATCTGCTTGAAATTCTTCTTGAGAAGTATCCATACAATGCTCTCGGTTGGAGAGATGCGAACGACAAGCTAGCAAGTGAGTACTTGGTGAGCAAAACCTGGACTCGAGAAAACGAGATTTTGCTGCAGATGATCCTGCAAAGGGGGGTTGTGGGCCCACTTGTCCGTTGGGGTGCTACATCCTGGACAGAAGCAATCCAGAACAAGGTTCAACATATACTTTCTGATGAGGTCAGCAAGGAACAAAGGGCATATTTGTGCACTGCGGCGTATTCTGCCTTTGCAAAGTACGAAGGCATGGAAGCCACATCGATCTTGGAGATGGCCTTGTGGAAAGCGCAACTCAAGGGTGGATTGAACAATGCTACGCCTCAGCAACAAGCGCTTGAACGGGAAGAGTGCCGGTGCGTTTGTGGATCGGACGGTGTGATTCCGAGTGTTACAATGTTTTTGGGGATATCTCGAGAACAACAAAAACGGTAACATATCTAGCTAACGATTTTATTGATCACTAACTACATTGACATCTGCATTCTTCGATACAAGTGACTGCATTGCAATCCACTATCACCCAAAAGAATGTCTTGGTGTTTCGCATCTCGCACACTTGCCGTGGCATCGCTCCAGTTAGACGGTTGTCTTGGACCAAAAGAGTGGTGAGGGCGGCAAGGTCTCCAAATTCACTCGGTATCGTTCCCGTCAGCCTGTTTTCATTTACCAAGAACGAAGCTGCAAAGCGATGTGGAATAATGAGGAACAATGTGAAATACAAAGGCAAGGGCATCATTCGTTAAGTAGTCAGTCCATCAAAGGAATGCTCACCTAAATTAGGAAGATTGCCCAACACGGTCGGGAGGGATCCTCCGATTTGATTAGAGCTCATGTCAATGAGTCTCAATTCATCCATGGACTGCAAAAGAGTTGGAATCGTTCCGCTCAATTGGTTCCGCCCAAGCGCAAGATTTTCTGTGTTTGGAAGAAATTTTGAGTTACCAGAAGAATCAAAAGAGGAACGAGTAAGGTCATCAAGCACCTACCTAGAATTTCCATACCGCTGATTTCACCAGGAATCGAACCGCTGAGTTGATTGACTTGAAGGTAAAAGCGTTCTAAAGGAACAAGAAGCATGAATCATTTGTGAGCATAGGATCGTGCTGCGATGGCGAGATGGACTGAATCAATCAAAAATCAATTAATCCATGCATACGTACTTAGGTTCGAGAGCTTGCCATAGGAAGCTGGGATAGTTCCTTCTAGCATTCCGTCGTTCAGGTACAAGAATTCTGCACGAAAGAAGAAAGTGTCAGCCGATTTTGGTTTTCTAAATTCAACTTTCAATTTCGCTCATACACTTACCAAGAGAATTGGAAAGCAATGTCAATTCATCGGGCAGCGTGCCCCTCAAGCCATTGTTTCGCAAGTGAAGACTAGACACCAACCCATCGTCGTTGCAAACAGAAGTGTAAGGATCAGCAGTGTGCCATTCACATTCGTCATGATTCGTCAACCACTTGTCTTGAGTTCTCCATTCTTCACCATTCGTACTGTAATATAGAACGGCCATTGCCCATCTCTGAATCAATTTTTCCGTCACAAAGAAGGCATCCATGGAATCGTCCGAAGTCAACCAAGCGAGTGCTCGGGATTGGGCCGAAGAGGGATCGTCAATTGCAGTAATGGCTTCGGGAAATGCTTGCAAGACAGTCTCTCTTAATGATGTTGCTGTCAGACGAGTGGGTGCCACGGTTGGGACCCACTTGGATGGAGCAGGTGTCTCTTGGGATAGCCGAATCCCCGGAGAACTGGACGGTAGTCGAATCATGGTCGGCAACTGAGGCGAAAGGGTCGTCGGACTTGGCACCAGAGCCGCCCTGGCTTGGTTGGCCTCGGAAGATCGGATAATCACATAGATGGAGAGGATTGAAAAGATGATGAGCATGGCGACGGACGTATGTATCAGCCGTCGAAAGACATTTTCCTCTTCAAAGGCCCGTCGGAAGATACCACAGCACCTCTCGTCTATTGGAGCCGCCATAAGGGCGGTACTTTCACTGTTGGATGCTTCCGTCTTAGGCGTCATAGTATGAATGGCTTCATTTCGTTTGGCATACTGCTCTTCTTCTTGTTTGGTGCGTTGTGGAGTCCTTGGTGGCTCATTTTTGTATTGTGTCTTTTGGTGAACAATACGATTGCTCCTGTGCTGCTGATGCTTCAGATGACTGTTTTGGTGATTTTTCTGTTTGTTACGATGCTTTCTGTCATGGCTATCCTGATCATTCTGCTGGTCGAAATAAGTTTGCAGATCTCGTTTCTCTTGAGAGTTATCGTGCTTCTTTTGCTTTTGGTTTGGCTTTGGCTTTTGTTCGATGGACTCAGACGTGTTATTAGGATCAATTTTGGATTCTTGCCCCTCAATACTTGATTCTTGCTGGAGATAACTGTCATCACCGTAAGGGTCCGAAAAACCCATTGCATATTTTAACGAGTTGCTGATGTCACTAAAGGTGCTCAAACTGAAGACAGAACCATCACTTTTGGTTGTATCTCCAACCGCTTCAGAATGGGTTCCGGGTTGTTGAGGCTCTCCCCTCGCGTACAGTGCTTCTGCTTGCTCACTCCATACCGCTGGATTGGCAAAGATGCTGACCTCACTTTCTCTATTAGCATATTTTTTCTTGGCTTCCTTTGGATCTTCGTCCATGACTGCCTCTATTTGATTGAGAAGATACGTTAGTGAGAATGAAGTAACCAAGACTGCCAATTTTTCAGAAAGAAAAAATCATGCTGAAAATCCTGTCACTCTCCAAATCTTGGATCGTATACCTCTCAGCGAATCAGAGCGTTCCAAATTTAACGGATCGATATTTTTCGAGTACGTTGATAACTGGCCGCGTGCATGCTGGATTGATGGCAAGGGCTCACAAAGTACCTTTTCGTCGCACGATGAGGTGCGCATGATTCATTCTAACGACGGTGTCATGCGAACACATCAATTGACTTCTCCCAATCGAATTCCATTTGTACAGCATTCATTCATACCGGTAGTCAATATCATGATTCGCTCCTATTTACTTGTATTTGTCGCCTTAGCTTCAGGAGTGACAGCTTTTGCTCCTTTGAATGCAAATGTTGGTCATTCCCAATCAAGAATCGTCGGCAAGGCAGATGACATTTTGAATTCTAAACATATTGGGCATTCGCGTTCCCAATCCATAATGGTATTGGGCAATAAGGCAGATGGCATGACGGAAGAAGAGTACGACGCCGCCATTGATAAGGCAACTGGTGCCATGTCCAAGTTCACCAGTACCTATACGAAACGATCCGAGACTACCTTGTGTACCGATAAGGCAGTGGCCGCGGCAGTCATCAAGGGACTTGCCAAACACAAGGTAGAGCTTGGGAAGCCGCTCTGCCCTTGCCGATTTTATGAAAACAAGGAGGAAGAAGCAAAAAAGGTGCGGCAATGCGGCGTCGATTTTTTGGCATTCTGTATTTGCGATTGTTGATTTCTAATTCATTCGTTGTTGATGATCCTCATATTTTGCATGTCCATTCATTACAATCTTTCGCTATTATTTTTCATGCCAAAAGGGATACTGGAACTGTCCATGTGTCCCCATGCGGGAAGGTAAG
Source organism: Cylindrotheca closterium (assembly GCA_933822405.4). Classification (NCBI taxonomy): domain Eukaryota; phylum Bacillariophyta; class Bacillariophyceae; order Bacillariales; family Bacillariaceae; genus Cylindrotheca; species Cylindrotheca closterium. The sequence continues at coordinate 80,927 of CAKOGP040002103.1, forward strand.
TTCGGCGTACTCTCGGGTGGTTCGTGTAGCTTGATGTTTTGTACTTGCGCTCACAATACCATCGTCTCCTGCTGATACGTAGACAAGATTTGTCAATGCTGCCTATTTTTGACCCCAGATCACCCGTTTGCAGGAGAAGATCAGGTAAGGAGAAGCTGTCAGAACTTGATTGTGTGTGGAAGGATATTTGTCTTAATCAGCCGCCAATGTTCGTAATGAATAGGAGATTTCCAAGGAAGAGGTTTTGGAGCTTGCAAGCAAGATCAAGAAAGACTGAGGTGCATGAGGTTCGTGCATCATCTCTTATCAGGCGAATACATATCATTTCATATGATCGTATTGCATTTGTCTTTGGTAACGACATCTGTCCAAAACCATCAAATTGATATCGCTGTGACCGAAAAAAGTTCAGTCCTAGTATAAGACGACCTGCTATGATAGTAGAAATAGCAATACAGATTTAGCAATAATGGATATGTCATAATGCTTGACGCCGTTTCTGGACGTTTTCACTTTGAGATACTAATGGCAGTACTTGTAGGCATTGAATCTTTGGTGGAATGTGGGGAATGAATGAAAATTATCTTTTTATGTTGTTTCTATACTTCGAAAAATGTTGGCTCAATGAACTCAAAACTTGAGCAGCTCGCCTTGGCGGCTCAAAAATGTGCATCAGAACCATGTCTTGTCAGAAGAAACTTTATTCTGAAGGCACGAAGGATATTGTCTTGCTAGAAGAGGAAGCTGTTGTACTTGATACATTCTTCCTCTCTGAAATCATATTGAGACTTGGACTTGAAGGCCATCGAATGGGCAGCCGTGGTGGCATCGGTGGACATGGAAGGCAATCATCCTTCATGATCTCACGCCTCAAGGGCATGGCTTTGCTTCCCTTCTTATCAGAACTTTCTGGTGAGTCCAGAGAGGGAAGCCATCGACTTTGTTCCATCGTCGATATCGGAATGCGGGGTTTGGTCTTTTCGACGCAGAGACAGCCGGAGTCGTCATCATCAAACTGGACAACTTCATTGAAGTGTACTGTGGGCCTAGGGCTGGTGTTGGATGTTCGGGCGGTCATTTTGTTTCTGTTTCGAAATTTGTGAACCCATCAGTTTTAGTTTGCTCTTCTTCGCTGGCACCTGTAATAGAAACTTCCACAGAAGGCGACCGGACTCTGAACGTCGGTGCCTGTACTTAAAGAAAGTTTGGGTCGAAAAATTCCGAAACTTATTCTGATACTTATTGATGCGCTATTTAATTTTCGAAATGCTACCAAATGATGATCTTCACCATTCTATCTCATTGCATCCGCGAATGTGATGGCATTTTCTATAAACGACTTTTATCAACAATGTCCTTACGAATTTATGAGAGACATCATGTGAATCTCAAATTTGGACAAAAGGCTCCTCTCCAGCGGCCCGATCACACTATAAAGGGTAGGTACCTTGGTAGCGGTACCGCTCCTGTCTACGGTACCAGGTACCAGGGTACTGTGCGTTCTCAATCAGAATATGAAAGTACGTTATTAGCCAGTTTTTATTATTACCGGTACATAATATGTCCTGAAATGAGTCAGATCAGACCTTGCAAAACAGCTGATCTATATTGTACCGTCCCTCACAAATGTTGGCGGTATTCTAAAATCAGAATGTGAAACTGTGCTTTTTTATCCAGTTTTTAGTACCACGTACAGCATGTGGCATGAAATGATTCAGAGAAGACCTTTTAACCACAACTGCTCCAATCTTCATCTGTTTCCTGCTGACTCTTGTAGGTAATTTCATTTGTTGCAAGGCACAAACACGATAATCACGAGCAGATTGAAGCGCTTGCACCCCAACTCGCTCATCGCATCTAACCAAGGTGTAAATTTACAGCTATTACATATTTGATCATCAATACTTTTTATGATGCACTGCCGAAAGATATTTCTTCAGTTTTCTATCTTTGGCATCATCTCGCTCTTTCAACTCGGGGCCATGCTTCGCCGTGACCTGCTGATGAATCTTCAAAAATACTTCTTCGCTCTGGCCATCAAATTGGCCGTCTTTGCTGCTGGCAAGATGTGAAAAAAGGTCAAATGCCATCTCCAAGAGTTCCTCTTGACGAAGTGAACTTCGCTGCTGTATTTGAGACATCAAATCCACCATGTAAGATTCATCCGACATGGTGACTACACTAGCGTCATCGTCATCAACACAGAGAATCTCGTGAGATAGACCCCTTTTCTTCAAATCTAGCAACATCTCCTCGTGCATTATCGCTTCCTTGACCTTGTCAACAGCAGTTTCAAGAGAGAAGTGATTCTTGTGTACACTTGAAGCTTCAGCAGCAGCAGCAGCATGTGACTTTCGACTCTGGGGACGCTCTGCATGCTTGTTGGCAACAAGCTCGTTGCAATCACCGTGCAAATCGTCTTCATCGTCTGACAGCATGTTGGATATAAAGTCATCCTTGGTGTCATTGACCGGGGGCGCACATGAGTCCTCTTCTTCATCATCATCTGACATGTTGACGCTGAGCATTACGGAGCAATGATACCAATCGAGAACTTGAGATTTTTCATTTTCTTTCGTATCTTTGGCATCCTTTATATCGTCGTCGTCCTTCAAATCCACTTCATAAGTCTCGTCGTCAGAAGTTGATGCATATTCAAAATCAATTCCACTCTCCTCCTCTTCAATCTCTTCAATGGTGATGGAAGTTGCATCCGTATCTTTTGTTGTTGAAGGATTTTTTTTCTTGTACGAGCCGGGTGGGGTTGTTTTGGGAGCACTAAATTGAGACTTTTCCGAGATCATTTCGAGCGCAATGGAGGATTCCTCGTCTGAATCATCATCATTATCCGAATCATCTTCATCATCATCATCATCCGAAGCCTCAATATCACCGTCCAAGCTCTCAATATCGTCCACTTTGATGACTCGCTCGTCAATATCGTCGTCCAGAGACTTCATATCGGTGGCCTCGTCGTCGTCACTCGAATCTAGTAGAGTGTCATCTGCAATCTCGTCGTCATCATCATCATCATCTGAGTTTGCAATCGCGTCGTTGTCGTCGTTGTCATCATCTGTATCTGTCTCCCAATCGCTATCGCTCTGAGAGGCCCTCGAGGCTGCCTCCCCGGTCGATTTTCGTCCCTCCTCGTCGGCAAGCTCTTCTTCATCATCATCATGCTCATCATCCGTGTCGGTTTCCCATTCGCTATCGCTGAGCAAGGTTTCAAACGACCCACCGATGCCACCCGATTTGCGCGACGACGAAAACGACGCGGCGATACCACCCGATTTCCGTTTCGCCGAAGAAATCTGTTTCGTTCCCAGCAACACCAAATTGTGCGGCCAAATGGCGACATAGTCCTGATCTTGCATGAAATTTTTGAGATTAGTGTCAATGTCCCCCACCTGGTCAATGACCACATGGACACGATCTTCACTCATCCCATAGACATAACCCTCTCTGCCATTCATGGTTTCTGTTCGGAGGCCCTGCAGTCGTACCCATTCCCCAATCTGAAAGTCGTCCACTGTAATGTCGGACTTGTGATGGTTCGTGCTGCTGTTCTTGGTGGTATTGGTGGTATTGATGGAACGTGAAGAAAGTGGTTTGGTGGGTGGTCGTTGTTGTCGTTCGTCGGAATGATCCTCTTCCTCGACAGGCTGCACTTGTTGTTGATGTGATTGTGCGACTGACTTCTTTTCCGCTTCTTGCTTCTTTGCCTTTTTCTTTTTTGGAACAATATTTTTTGGTATTTTCGTTTCTGGCACTGTCGTCTCCTCCTTTGCAGCAGGCTCCTCTATATCTGCTTCCTTCTTTTTCGTATACAATTTCATATTCCTAGGTCGAATGGCCACATAATCGTCTTCCTCTTCTTCCTCATTCGTTGGCGGCACTGATGTGTCCTCCACAAATAGCGCAATGTGATACCGGTCGGAATGTTTCTTTTTGCCATACACCCGACCCTTGCGGCCATTCATTTCCTCATTTTTCAAACCGTGTAACTCCACCACTTGACCAATGGTAAATTCTTCTGCCATTTCTCGTTCCGTGTGTAATTTTTCTTGTCGTCGTGACAAACCTCCTCCTCCTTGCGACGACGAGGAGGATGTGGTGGACTTTGCTGCTGCCGCGGGAGTGGAAGATGTGGATCGCATGGATTGGGACAAATCCACCTTTTGTTTGGGACGAATATAGGGCGACTCGGTATGCATGGATTGGGACATCTTGTCTTTGGTCATGGAATAGGGGGATGGGGATCGGGCAGATTGGGACCGCATGGACTTGGACAAGGTAGGTCTGGCACTCGCAGTGTTTATTTGAGATCTGGAAGAGTGCGACGAGGCTGTCGGTGATGTCTGATAGGGTGACAAATCTGGAGCCGAGGTTGGTGGTCGTCGGCGACTCCCTCGCTTTTTGGATCTTCCCTTCTTTTTGGGAACTGTCTCCAAGACTTCGACATCTGGCAAATCCAATTCATAAGTCTCTTGTTCGTCTGCAGCTAGGTTCGGCATAAAGGACAATCCTGACATGCCATGAACGTTGGCAGAATTCACCTTTCGATTGGATCTATCGATAGGGGCAGTGTAATAGGCTCCCCTGGTAGGCGGTTTGGGTGATTTTCGGGTGGGTGTCGAATTTTGTTCTTTTTTTTCGTCAAACCAATCGTCGACCGCATCGGATTCTCTCTTTTTCTTCTTCTTCGTTGATTTGACACTAGAGGCTCGCTTGAAGAGTGACATTCGGCCACGCAGGGAGGATGGGGATTTTGGAGATATGGCAAACGAACCGAATTTGCGTCCTGGAAACAGTCGTTCTTTCGGCGGTGCGGACGGGGATGCTTCTGCTGGTTGCTGTTTTGGTTGTTTCAGTTCTTCTCGTAATGGACGCAATTTATTGGACGGACGTTGGGGAGAGCGACTGTGGTCACCCACAGTGCCAGCATGATCCGCAGCCACCGCTTTAGCATTTCCACTAGAGCTTTCACGAAGCTCCTTTTTGGATTTTCCCATTCCACTTCCGGAACCTCGTCGTAATTTGAACATTTTGTACTTGTGTGTTGTCCTCAGTTTATTGCAACGCCTTCAAAACTGGTTCCCTTTTCTGATATGTTGTAGATTACGTGTAGAGTTGGTGCAGAATTGATTGATTGATTGATTGATTGGTTCTATTAATGTTGTAGGCTTCCATCAATGTTCACTGGAGATTGTTTTTGCTTCGTGGTGCTTTAGAACGTACATCACTCATTCATTCGTTCGCCACTCACTCGTGCCTCGTCAACTTCAAATTTTCACGGAGGCTGCCGGGACAGGACATAAGTTATAATTGTTAAGGGGAATCATTCGTGAAGCAATTTGATTGGTACTTGGACGGCGGCTTCTGTCATCTGTGACCAATTTTAAATAAGATCATGGCAATAATTTCATTTTTCAAGACCAAATTCCACCATATAAATGTTTTCTCTGCCAGTGACCTTTTAAATGAACTTTCCGTTCCTTCAGCCCATCACTTTTTTTTTTGCGAAACAAAATGGTACGGTAGGATAATGATGGAATAGCAACGCTGCCCTGCCCTTTTGATGTCATTATGGGTGGATAAAGAGGTTTGATCGTCTATCATCCTCATGGAAGGGAAGGCCATTGATCGATTCATTCCTACCTTTGGGTTTGCTCAGACGTGGGCGTCGGCCGCGGGTTTGGATTTTTCAAACGAAGGGGTCGTTGTGGTGTTTTCTCCATTTACAAACATACAGATACTCTCTCTACAGAACAACGATTGAGGTAGAACCCAAAAGTAAGTGCCAATAGGTTGCAACTAGTCGAAGCTTGGCAATGGTCCAACGAATACTGTAGTGTATACCGGTAGAGTGAGTCAAGTCGCTTTCGAGACAAAAATACTGTATTTACCCAACTATTGGAGAAACGGAGAAATGAGGAAGCGTGAACACAAGACATGCATACAAAATACCATTTTACACGGCAAGTGTTGGATGTACATACTCCAACCAATAGCTACGCTGTTCTTCTTGGCATTGCCATTGGCATCATCATACTCATTGGTTCCATCACCTTATTGTCATCATTACAGGATTATTTCAAACAAAAACAACAACAACAACAACAAAAGACGGCAACGGTACCCAACAAACATAATGTCCGTTTCTACAAACAAGGATTATGACGGATGGATTGCCAGAAGCTTTACTACCAGTGATAAGAATGAGGATGATGATCATTCGCAACAGGCTTCTTCCAACAAGAACAACGACAAGCAAGGGCAAAATAAAAACAAGAATAAGATCCCAACAAGGTTGGTCCTTCATTTGGACATTAACGAAACCATCTTGTTGGGAGATGATGCGGGAGGGGATTCGACCAGCGATTCGATTCAGAAAATGTTGGCCAAGTCGGCCTTTTGTCAGTTGCCAACTTTGAGCGACAAGAAATTGGACTGGGACAATACCCAACAAGTAGAACCTACCCATTGGTGGGATGGCCAAAGGATTGGACACGAAACATCCATGCCGCCATTGTATACAGGGTGGGAGTGGCCACCTAACACCTGTCCTTATTATCGAACCAAGTTCAAGAAATACAGCAAGGAATTTGTTTCAAAATCCACAGAAGAGGAAATAGTCTCAGCCAGTACAGGGCAACATCCACATCATGGAAAGATTTACAAACCCATTTGGGAAGAATGCCAACGATTGTTATTGTCCACTACAGTTGATACCTCTTCTGCGGCCCAAGCTTCCAGGAATCGTCATCCACACCTCTTACCGGCGTTTTATCATATCCTCGAATACTTACAACAACAACAACAACAACAACAACAACAATCTACTTCCAATAATCCAACCACCTTGGTCTTTCGTACCTTTGGTTCGGACATTCAAGAAGTGGCCCAATGGGTTACCGACTTTGCCAAGGAACAAGACTGCCCTTGGTTGCAGATTGGACCTGATCAGCTATTTCAAGGGCGATGGAAAGAATCGGAGGAACAACAAGATGGTGCTGTGATCTATCAATTGTGGGATTTGACCGAAACCCATGTGGTGGCCAAGGATGAAGATGAAATCTTGAAGCTATTGAATAGCGGGACCATTTTTGGAATTCGAGATGACTACAACCATTGGAAAAAGTTTCATTGGCTTCCAACTAGTGGCAAACCGGTTTGGATTCCCAGGACTCCTCCTCCTGCTCCTCCTGCCAGCGACAAGGAAGCAGAGGAACCACCAGTATTTTGTCACCACTTGCTGTTTGACGACAACATTCACAATTTACCTGACGATGGTATTGCTTGCATTCGCCAACAACATTCGACAGAAGACTCAAAGTTTACAACTGTCGACGCTTCAATCATGCATGGTGGGGAATATCAAGGGATTCATCTGAAACGAGTTCCCACTGTGGAGCCTGTGTTGAATCCCAACTGGTACATTGAACAAATAGAGCACTCCCAACTGCTGCTGCAAGAAAAGTTAAATGAACAACTTGCACAGGATTGAAAATTATAATAAAAATGCAATGCTTCAAAATTATTTACCACTTGCAAATACACATCTTATTTTGTTACTGGTGACGTTATTGTTATGCGATATTTTGGTATTATCCATAGCAAAGGTTTGGCGATATGTACTTTTAACAGATGACTGACTGACTGACTGACTGCCTCGACCTTGTGGATACGGTCTACCCACTCTTCTTCTTGGGACGTTTGATTACTTCGTCCCCTGAGCTTGGTTTCGAGACAAACGAGGGTACTCGTTTCTTGCTGAAATCGTAATCTTTCCGGGTGGAGCTTTTTGGTGCTTTTCTAGTGGCTACTGCAGCAGCAGCAGCAGCAGAAGGCGTTGGCTTCATGCTGCTCTTTTTCGGCGTTGTTGTTGTTGTTGTTGTTGTTGTTGTGCTGCCACTAGAAGATGCAGCAGGATCGTGATCAGGACTATTGGCCAACAATAGCACCCGTGATCTGGCATTTCGAACAGTGGCAGCGGGAGAGAGGGGGTGGGGTAGAGATTCAGGACTGCTAAAGTTTGAGGCTTCCGATTTGCTGGAAGGGATGCTCTCGTCTGTATCTTCAGAGGATACTTGTACCAAGCGGTCAGCTGGTGTAAATTGTTTCTTAAACGGTGTGCTTTGTCCAAAGATGTACACCGGTGTGGTTCGACGCCTTGAGGCAGGTCGGGGATAGGATGTGGAGGAAGGGGAAGTGTTGCTGGAGGATTTTGTAGGATAAGGAGAAAGAAGGGTGCGTTTGCCAATCATCTCTGGCTCTTCTTTAGTGCTGCCACTCAGGGGGCGTTTTGGAGTTTCATTGGTCTCAGCTGGCTTCTTGTCTCCTTGTTCGCCTTCAGGAGTGTTTACTCGTAATGATTCCAACTGCCCGTCAAGAGTGGATTGCTCCTTCCAAGCCTTTTCTAACCGTTCTGTTAATTTGTGATGATCTGATGACCGTATCATCTGAACAACATCTGAAGATATCCTTTTCAAAAACTGGATACCCTCCAATATGCTCGAGATATGATCTACGGTGGACCTCGGGGCTTTTAGTTCCTGTGAAGCAGCTTTCAGATCCACCTTTCCGTCTTGGGACGACTACAAGATAAAAAGAAGTTGTGAATGAGAAACAAACACTCGATCATAGTCACAGCAACAAGTCACAGCAACAAGTCACAGCAACAAGGGTTGCTGAATCCAAGGCGATCATACATACCTCCATCATCCGGACGAATTCTTTGGTCAATGCAGGAAAGACTCGTTGGTCATTGCCCGGACCTGTGGATGCCATAGCGTCACCAGTGGGGAGAGGTGCACGTTTCATGTCTTTCTCACTCTCTTCTAGCCTCTGGTCACTCTTTTCCTGCTCCATGCCAGCCACTTTTCCTAATGAAACCAATGATCACTTGCGCCCAGCCAGTCGTCCCACCTGTGATTGCTACCGAAACCTGGACTCTATATAAACTAGTGCTCTAATATTGTTGCTTCTGGTTTTGCTAACGATGAAGGGCATTCTTGGCGCCCCTCCATCTACTCGTGCTTGCAATGGGATAAAATATTTGGCCTTGTCGAGCCATTTTTGGCCAAGGACTCGGAGCTTTGTAGTACGCAAGTGTACTGAACGGAAAATGGATTGGTCACATAGATACGTCCAACCCCAGACGACCAGAGGACAAAAAATTTACATCAGTCGTATCTATGATTCGACGCTATGTAACGATGCACTCGTAACCGCAAAAGACAACCGTAAGACAAGAATACTTAGAAGGGTCCACGCCATTGAGCGCAAGCATAATTCCCGCCAAAAATGACATTGGACCCATCCGATTCCCGCGGCGATTGAAAACCAATCAGAAGATGTCAAGTCTCGGAGTCTCCATACAACCGTGTTGCATGGACTAAACCAATAATCAAAGCACTACTAAATTATTGATTAGAAGTCAAACAATATTATTCTTTAACAGCTACCCAATATGACCCGACATAGTAGGACCTACGGTAGCAAGTCAAGCTACTGTACTTGTTATCATTTCGTCTCGGCTTTCTTCTTAGCTGTTGCTAGTAGCTAATACATCAGAACTCAGGCCTTGCTTCAGTCACTATGTAACATCTTCTCCTGATACTATTCTCGGACGAAAAAATATTGTTGTTGTATATATATATAGATTAATTATGCTTCCTCCTAGTTATATCCAGGCTTTGAACAGACAAGAAAACCCTTCCTTCAACGATCACCATGTCGCATCTCATATTCAAATTGATGAAAACTTGATCGCATCCTCAAACTCATCGAAAATCACAAGCTAGCCGGTGAAAAAGTCTCTCGGCGGAGCCTATCCCGCGTCTGAACCGAAACTCCTGTCTGATTGATCATTTTACACATCCTAGGTTCTTATCAACAATCCTCTTGACGAAGAATCATCTGTAGTTCTATTTAGAGAGTGGCCGGTGCCGGACTGCCGCTGCTGCGTGAGGTGACCTTCAACACGACAGTCATGGCACCAAGGACCGCGACACCAAGCGCTGCATTTCCAGCACGTCGGCGCCATCGGGAACCAAAGCCTTCATGAGCGTCTCGGTAGTTCATGAGTTCCTCATGATCGACGTATTTTCCCAAGGCAAAGCCAGCCACAAAGAAGACGCCGTGCGAAGTTACTAGAGATTTTCCGCCCATGATGCTGCTGTGTTTGGTCTTAAGTGAGATGTGGGTTTGTTTGGGTCGTGCAGTGGTGTTGTCGTCGATACGATGGCTATGGTATGCTGACGTGGATATTCGACTAGTAGGAGTCACGCGATATTCTGGGTTCTGGGGCATGCAGAATCAATCAATCCTAATCCTCACACAGCACCGGCACCAAAATTCCAACACCAGGTCTGGATGGAAGGATGACCTCATCCTCACAACCACCATCAACTTTGACCATTTGTAAATATAATGGACAAGATCGATCCGAAGTAGCCCTCGAGGCTACCCATGTGGATGTGAGTGGATCCTTGGTGGAACTGCCAGCAAATGCTCTGAATGACTTGAGTCTCTTGGTACAAGTGCGCCTACCCCAAGGGCTGCGGGTGATTGGAGAATCAGCATTCACCTTCTGTCCTTCGCTGCAAATAGTAGAGTTTCCAGACAGCCTGCAGGAAATCCGAGCCCACGCCTTTGAATATTGCACAAATCTGTCTTCATCAGATGACAATTCAAAGGTTTTGGATCTTTCAGAAGGCATCACAGTCATTGGAGACCAGGCCTTTAGCATGAGTTGCCAATCCGTTGAATATATACAGCTTCCTTCGACATTGAAAATTTTGGGCAAGGGTTCCTTTTCGCACCTGTCCGCTTTGGTGTCAGTGGGACTTCATGAAAAAGGCAAACTTGAAACGATAGGTGATTATGCCTTCTACGGGGCACACGCACTTCGCAATGTTGCGATACCATCGAGCGTGACGTATGTTGGGCGATGGGCATTTGGAAAATGCCATCAATTGCAAAATGCTGTGAATGGTAAAATGTTTGATTCTTGTGATGATGAAGCAATGGAGGAAACCCTTAGAAATAGATTCAAAGGGCTATGGCTACACAAAAGCATCTACTTTGATGACGGTGCAGCCGCCATGGAATTGTCCGAGATCGCAACTTCAGGTGTTTCAACTGAAAACGAAACGAAAAGAGACAGACTGGATATGACACCCTTGGACATTTTGATGCTCGCACCGAAACCAAACTATGATTTGGTTCCAGTCTTAGTTCAACAGTTTCCAGTCACTGTGTCGGCGCCAAATGGTAACAAATGTCCTGCTCACTATGCCTGCGCTCGAAAGGCGCCCGTTAGTGTTGTCGAAACGCTGATAAGAGCCCAAATGGAAGCTATCTCTGAAAAGCACAGTCAAGGAGCTGCGATGCCGCCATATTGGACATCGTTAATCGCAAGGGCTCATCAATCCGATGCCATTGACATTCTCCAGTTATTGATAGGATTGCGATTTAGCGGCCACTTTCACAGCTGGAGGCTCGATCGTTGGAAACAAGACACAGAAGATAGTATCTGCAGACTGTCGTCGTTTCCGAACAAAGAGGATCGAACGGAACGGTTGGTTCACGTGGAAGCAATCCACGAAAAGGCAGAGATATACCAACGAATGGAGATCCTCTCTAATTTGGAATTGGCTGTGTGGAAATCCAGCATTCAGCATACTGAACTAGAAAACAAGACCTCTGTGGCTGCTACCCATGTTAATCGGGAGCACTGTCGCATCTATTCTGGCTCAGACTCCATCTTATCCAATGTGATTCCCTTTCTTGACGAGGTGACGCGGCCGAAAAGTCAGAATTACTCTCCCGCCCCATGTAGTTACTAGCATGCTGTCGAACCTGTCGAACGTGCATACGTTGCAACCATAGATTCTGTCTCTGAATCATTCAACTCTTCTATATAGTGTATCTACTAGCAACGCTGCATCCATTTTTCATGAAGTAAAAGTCCAAAACTTGAAATTACTTTATAATAATGCCATCCGTCCCATTGATCCTTATTGAATGGAAGCCGGATGCTGGAGGACTTTTAAACCAATGCTTCAAATGACTTTTTGCAGTGAGGGCATGTCACCGAAATTTGCTCAGCGTCCCCTTCATCGGGTTTGCTTTCCGTCCTGTCAGAACTCTTCTTGTTCACACCATCGACACCGCTGTCACCGTCCTTTCCGTTTCTACCTTCTTTGTTGAACATGTTGTACTTGGATGATTCCCACCACTTCCCAGCGCCAAAGGATGTACCTCCAACTGCCATTCCCGAATAAAACCCACCTGCAGCTCCAGCGCTCTGCAATGCAGCAAAGGCACTTCCAGCTGCAACATTACCGAATGACGCCTGCCACATTGTCGCCGCAGAACCTGCCGCAACGCCACCCGCGCCAAAGCCAGCAACAGTGGCAGCAGCGCATGGAACAGCGATGGCAACTCCCACTACCTTCAAGATGGTGGATGCCTTGGTACCACTGCCACGGCTAGTTTGTCCCAGCTGGATTCCAGCGCCACAAAATGGGCAAGGTCTCGTTGATCCACTCATATTGAATGTATTAAATGACGTTGTTGGATGAAAGAATCCCTTGAATGACAAGGCGTTTTGGATTTTCCTCGTTTACTGGTAGCCTCGGAGACAAAAGGCGGTCATCAGTCATATGTCGTTATACTACTGTA
>CAKOGP040002103.1:100096-158755 GCA_933822405.4 Cylindrotheca closterium
GAGGATCGAAATTTCAAGTTGGAGGAGCAGCAGACGAATCATCGATTGAATGCGCTGAAGGTATAAATGGGATGTTGGAGCAAATCAGTCAAGTGACGATTTTGGTGCAATCTTTTCACTGCTGGTGCGTCAGACAATAAGTGAGTTTTTGCACCTCTTTTGAGCGCACCGAAGGTACAGCCAGCCATAGGAGATCATGAACCGATGGAGTTATCATCATATTAAAATTGTTATATCTCTAGCTAGTACGTTATTTTATTGCGGCTATGCTTGTGGGTCTTTTTGCTAGCGGCAGCTTGTCAGATGAACACTTCTAACAGAGTGCGCAACACGGGCATTCTTGGTCCTAGTGACGTCGATCGCCACCCTCTTCTCGCCACGTCTTTGAGCGAACACTTAATTGGCACGAGATACCCAGGTGGGTAGAAGAGCGTATCATCATCATGGGTCATATGCTGGAACAGTTTCTTGCAGTTCAACAACTCTACACAGTGATCATACCGGCAGTCTTGGACTTTTGATTCTTCACTTTGTGACTAGCGTCGTCGGCATTATCCATGGCATCATTCAGTTCTCTCCACTTGAGCGTGGAGTCTCCAATTTGTTGCACAATATCGCGGGCAGCATTCGGTGCTCCCATTTTCTTTGCCGCTTTGGACATTTGAAGCAGCTTTATCGGGTCCATTAGCCAAGAGGCAATTTCTTCACCAATGGCAGTTGGATCGGAATCATCACAATAAGCACCAAAATTGCCATCAATGACATAATCCACATTTCCTTCTTCTTGTCCAGGCAAGTACGATGTAAGCAGAACTGGCAACGAAAGGGCAGCAGCTTCCGAAATAGTTCCTGGTCCAGCCTTCGAGATTAGAATATCTGCGGCGACCATGTAGTCAGCCATGTTGGTGATGAATCCCAATCCCACGACATCTACTTTGCCCGTCGAAAAAGTGCTGGGAAGGTATTTAGCCATGTCGTCGTCATGAACAGGAATAATTGCTTCCTTTGACAGATCCAGCCCACAAGCTTCGTCTTCTGGTGCTTCTACTTCTTCACCATCACCATCTTCCTTGGTTTCAATAGCCTCCATTGCCGCTTGCTCGTAGGAAGCCAGTCGAAGGTTTCCAAAGGACATGGACTTGACCATCAATTCTGGCAGTTGGCCGTCAGCAGCTTCATCATATGGCTCATCCTTTTCTTCTTCATCTTCGTTTGTCGGAACAAAAAGCGAGGTGGATGCATTATGAATCATAAAGTTCCCCGAACTTAGCACCCTTCGCAAATTTCTCGTGACCATTGGGGCTTCAATGCAGCCTCTGGATGAAATTCCGTCTCGGCACCTGTCAATCGATCGAAAGGTTGGAAAGCGAGATCTCTTGATATGACCCAGCAGAGCATCCTTATGCGTGTATATCTGATCCCAATTTCTTGTCTTGAGTGAGTTGCGAAGCTCTTCGTTTCGTCCGCAAACCACCAAGATTAGTGCATCAATACCTTGCTTGGTCAATTCATAATACAATGCATCTACAATGTTAGATAAGGAACCAACGCCTTCACCCCCTCCCATTATTAGTAGCGTCTTCCGGTCTGTTGCTGGTAATTTCAGCTCTTCGCGGACCTTTCGTTGATATTGTTGACCCTCCAATGACATGCGGTCCTTCATCTTGGCGGCTTGCAGGGCGAAATCATGTCGAATGGGCAATCCCAACAAGACCAACTTTTCATCGGGAACGTGCCCCCGATCCTTGGCCAAATCGTAAATTTGAGTCGAGCCCACAAACATCTTTTCGACACTCGAGGCAAACCACGTCAAGTGACCAGATCCCAAATCTGTGACCACAGTAAACATGGGCAAATGACGTCCTGTTTCATGACTAATCTTCGCGCAGGATAAACTGGGAACGCTCGTCTGCAGTGGATGCACACTGACGACAACATCGGGCTTGATGCTCTTAATTTTCTCTCGAATCGCTCGTTCACTGACTAGCGAAACATACTTGATGGAAGAATCCACAATGGATCGTTCCAACATGCGCGAGTTGGTGACTCTGTACAAGACCTTCCATTGAGATGGATTCTTGGACAAGTGCTTGTAATTGGAGACAATGTGGGAGTAGGGTGGTGGATAAAGTTCTGTGGCAAGATCCAAGAGTTCGTAGGTGGAACCAGGATACAAGAGCTCAAATTGTTTGGCCAGAGATTCTGCGCTTGCTCTATGGCCTCCACCAGTGTCTGAAGATAAAAAGAGTACCTTCAAGCCTCGATTGGTATTTGGCAGTGGCTGTGACTGATCGTTTGACATGTTGTGCGTGTTATGTTGGCGAGGATACTTTTGTCAGATTGCAGTCTCCGTGTATTTGATAAAGCTTGACCCAGAATTATTAAACAGTTGAAGGACCTGAAACACAAATCTTTTTGTTTTCTTCTCAATCGGACTTCAATCGGGACACAGTTTCTTGTCAAATGCTTTGTATTCAATAATGTGGTTACTGTTATGCTTTCTCTCAACAGAATACGCTACAGTATTATATATCAAGTTGTGTACGAATGGGTTGCAATATGGACAGCTGTCGTATCGTTTTTTTGTGCTAGCTTGCTTACGTATTCAATTTTTCATGTCAACGAAAGACTAAGTAAGTTTTTGATATTATCAGATCCATCATGGGCCCATACTGTTGTTACTCTTTCGTGTTTGTCAATCGTGATGGTGCTTTCTTCATTCGTGGCAGTAAACATCTTGATTCGTGCTGTTGGATGTAGGATTCAGCTAAGGCATGTATTGCATTCCGATCGGAAATTAAAAGGTGTGGGTGTCACCATGAGGAACAAGGCAATAATCCTTCTTTGTGCGGACGAAAGGTGTCATTTGCATACTGTACATTCTGGAGAGTTTTGTATTCACCAAATTTGTATCGCATCCGACATTGTTTTCGTCGCCTGAGCACTAGTCATTATTGCGTCAAAGGAACTTATTCCTTGCCTTCTTCCGTAGAAGTTTCGAACATTGATTCGGTGGTAGATTCCAACATGGATGGTAACGCCGCCCGTCCAGCTCCTTCCTGTGGAATCCTTAGAGTTTCTGGAATCGGCGCCATGGAATTTGAGTAGGAGGAAGTTAGTTCTCCTGCAAACGTAATTCGCTTCGATCGGGTCGGACCGCCCAATGTGTCAGCACTCTGTGTATGGAAGTTGGTACCAGCAGGTTTCAGCTTCTCCCCAATAATGGAACGGCGACAATACCAGATAAAGGATTGATCCTTGTATTTACGCTTTGCTTGCATGTACTTTGGTCGAAAGTAGACAATAGCATTGAAGAACCCTTGTGCCGGCAAGAAAATTGCTTGCAATATCAAAAGGGGCAAAAAATAGGCTCCCGACCCTTCAATCTCATCAAAGTTTTGACCATCCAGGCCGTGCTTGACCAAGGACCAAATGTAACACAGGAAAAAGGCGGATACGTACAAAAAGGATTGCTTTCCCACATCTCGTACGCGTTGCAACTGCTTTTCCGATGATCGAAGGACACTCCTAGTTCCAACCGATCGTGTGGAAGCTCCGGCCAAAGAAACTTCTTCCACGGACGCATCCATGCCGGATCGTGTACTGTTGTACATGGCAAGTCTCGATTCATTTTGAAGGGCCTTCTTTTCACCCTCTTTTACCGTTTGCCGTACAAAGCAGTAGAGAATGAGGTTGTTGACGATGATTGCAATGAAACAGAACAACGAAGGCAGTCCTCCTGTGATTTTTTGCGAGAACGGAGTGGTTGTAAGCGCGAAATCATCCTTGGCGCAATTCCAGACAGTTCATACAAACAGGATCGTACCAAAGACCCAACCAATCAACTCTACATTACACCCTTCTTCTGGGATGCACTCATCTGGAAAGGTATTGACCCAACAGCCAGGTCCTAAAACATTGGCCCGAAAAATGTCCATTACCAGTCCTGCAACAGATGTCCCAACTGACCATATTACAATGAACAAGTGCAGCCATCGTTCATACTTTTTGGAAAAGGCATCTTCCCGCATACCGTACCGAATGGTCGAGACAAAGTAAAAGCTCAAGAAAGCGCCATAGAAATGAGATGCGAAAGCAAATTGAGTCAAGGCTCCGAGCACCGAACAGGTGGTTTTGTTGCCAAACGCCCAGACGTATGAATTAAAATAGCCAGTGGGGACAAAAAAGGGCTGCATGATATAGCCAAAAGTTGCAATGATATCACAACAGCTCAGAGCCAACAGAATCCTTCTATATGGAGTCTTCTTGCTGTTTTGTAGGACGTGATGAATGATCAGTGAAGAGCCTGCAACGGAGAGAATTGCCGTCGGTATTCCAATCACGCTAATCACTTTTTGCTGCGTCAATGTTGGAATGTAAACATATTCAAAGCCATATTCTTCTGCCATCTTTGCGTTTGATTCGAGTTACTATTGATAGGAGCGGTCACAATACAAGTTTAGGTAGGTACTGTCTGATGGACGTTGTTTTAATAATCCTGCTGATCTTTCGTTTTGGACAGGTTTTTTGTCTTCAACTATTATACAGACCGGACTTTCTCTTTTCCACCGTCTGAAATCGTAAATAATGAATTTTCTCGCAAAAGTTCGGAATAGAATTTCGCCATAATTTTTAAAAACAGTTGGTTAAATCTAATGTTGCCGGCAGAATGTCGAACGTAGAAACCTTCAACCTTACTGTACCGGTACATGAAGAGAACCTCAGAACTCTCGTGAGCTCGACTTCTTGTACGTCCTGTGAGACAGTTGAACCATACGATGCCCATCCAGAGCAGAAAGTATGCCCATCCAGAGCAGAAAGTATGATGGGTGTTGCCATGAGTACCAGCATAATCCTCCATGATCTGTGAATAAGACCTTTTCTGAAAGCAACTGGCTGTAACGAGACGTGTCAATGATGTTGGCTACCCCGGAGGAGATTCGCACTTGAATTCAGAATATTTCAAGAGCGATAGCGGTGCGGCATCTTCTGCAATCAGATTAGGAGCCGTTCTACCCAGCGTCATTCGTACCGAAGGGGGGGCTCAGAAGACCGTCTCGGCTTGTCGCGGAAAAACTCCCTTCTCAACCATGTGACAATGTGCCAATCACTCCTCTCGGTTCATTCGGCTCGTTACATGATCCAAACGACGGCTTCGAAAAGCATGTGCTTGAGAACACTTTCCTACTTCCGGTTCATTTGTTAGATTCTACATCTTCAACTTCACCAGTATGAGAAACACGTTTGGACCCTGTCGCTGGTGCTTCGAGGCTTTCCATGGACTGTGAGTCAGTGGTGTCGTCACAAACTGGAGTATTAGTGGGCTCTTCACGTGTTGAGATCTCCAACAATGCTTCCGGGATTGAATCAACCGATGGGCTTCTGTTGTAGGATCGAAATCTCCACGATTCTTCATCGTCGTATGATACTCGTTTTGCTGTTCCACTTCTTTTCTTCTTACTTGAATTTGCATTTGCACTTTCTTGGTCACTCTCGTGAACTGATCCAGCTATCGAGTCAATATTGAAATTGATCCTACTGAAAGAGTTTCCGTGAACTGAATCCTGGCCCGAAACCAATTCACCTGCGTAGTTAATCTTTTTATCTTCGTTGCCACGCTGACTTGGAGTCAATGAAACGCCGCTAGGACGAGTCGTTGGCTTCATCTTGTTCGGAAACACAGTTCTCTTCAGGCACCATAGTCTTGTCTCGTGAGTATACTTGCGCCTCGCTTGAATATATTTCGGTCTGAAATGTATCATAAAGTTCAACAAGCCTGTTTCATTGTCAGTTGTTTGGAAATATCGGCATTTATTCTAATAATGACTTTGGACATACCTTGTGCTGGAAGGAAGATACTCTGAAGAATCAGCAGAGGCAAGAAGACGGAGCCCGATCCTTCTACCTTGTCCAGCCCCTGCCCATCCAACCCCTGCTTAACTATCGTTGCACTGAAGCAAAGAAAGTAAGCCCCAACATACAGAAAGGATTGTTTGCCCACATCTTTCACACGCTGCCACTGTTTATCAGATGATCGAAGCACACTTCTTGGCTTTTCGCTACTTCCCCATCTGCCCGATCCGAGCATACTGCTACCACGTTTTGTTTCGCTGTCCCAATTGCTGAATTTTCCTGATGACATTTTGATAGAATTGTTATCGTCGTCTGATCCAGCCCTCTGATTTTTGTTGTAGGTTGAGAGCTTCCTTTCTATTTCTATGGCCCGCTGTTGTCCTTGAAGAACGGTCGACCTCACGTGACAATAAAGGAGAAGATTGTTGATTGCTATGGTTGCGGACAAAGAGAATCACAAGTTGCTGGTGTCAGATGTGCAATAAACAACAAAAAAAATATTTCAATCAATGGCTAAATTCGCATACCTATGGCGAAGATGCAGAGTAATGTGGGAAAGCCCGCAAAAATCCATGCCATCTTTTCGGCACCGCAACTGTCGTTGGCGCAGATGTCACCTTCAGGAGGATGGCTCCACCAGCATCCTTCGGTTTCAAATGAAGAGAGTAATTCCTTGAGATTTTAAAAGCCCATGTAGCACAGAAGGCAACCAATTGGGTAACTTACCAGGCCCAACATGACTTGGATAAAACATCCCAGTGACCAATCCTGTGGTGGCTGCGCCCAAGGCAAACGTGATAACGACAAAGTGCATAATTTTCTCAAGTCTCTTTTCAAACGTTGTCTCACGCATCCCATATCGAATGGTGAGAAGGAAGTAGAAAGAAAGACAACAACTATACAGCTGCGCCGCCACAGAGAATTGCGTGATAGCACCTTGCACTGTAGAGGAAAATATAACATGTTTGATGAGTTGGCGGGGCAAAATCAAAGCTCGGAATGGGTTCTTCATTCCAGGGAGAGCGTACCTGCACAAGATGTTGGATTTCCGAAGGACCAAACAAAGGTATGTTTGAGACCAGCTGTGGTGAGAAAAGGCGAGGTGACAAATGCAGACGTTGCAATGATATCGCACACGCTCAGCGCTAGCAGAAGTCTTCGGTCTGTTCGAAAGGACACAAAAACAATGTTTTAGCACTATTGCAAGACTGAATAAAAGCAAGGCTCAACAATGCTTACATGGCGACTTTTTTCTATCGTGCGAAACATTGTAGATGATTAATGATGATCCGATGAATGACAAGATGGATGATGGGATGACAAGCAAACTGATAATCTTCATTTGCGTTGTTGTCGGAATGTATAAGTACTCTTCCTCCCCGTCCTCCATGATAGTGATAGCTTCTCGATGAGCCTATAGGCTATTGAATCAAGGGGTGATTATGCTTCTGATGGCGACTCGGAGAAAGAGATCAGTAGCAGTGAAGACACTTTTGATTCAATTCAATGGAAGTGCTCTTGCCCCACCAGAAGTTTGGAAAAAACTGACGACATTGGGAGAGAATCTGACGAAAATTGGTAAAAATCACAAAACCGCACAGAGAAATAACAAATGTCTTTGGTACTCAAGCTGCGACCATAAAAACAGTCATTTGATGCAGATCGCGCCTTGGAGGAGGCATAAGTTCTGCATCTTTGTGGTTCTCCAGTGCTCTTGTACTCGGCAGCAAAATAACATTGCATGAAGCTATCGCTAATCGCTACTGTTTAATGAACATCAAGATTGATTCGACCAATACCCCTTGTCGAATATGTGACAACTACACTACTATCCCATGACATTCATTCATTCTAGCGCACACCACGTGACGCTATCGAGGCCAATCTCGATTAGGATTTTCCGTATTGTGCCTTGATGAGGGTGATGACGATTGGTAGGCCAACTTTCGTGGCTTAAAAGCCGAATGCTGCAGGGCGTTGCTCGCCATGGTCATACTAATCGGAACCGCATCGGGATACCCTGACGTTCGTTCCATGAAATTGAATTCACTTTGTGGAGTTTGCGGTTCCATTCTGCTGCTACTAGGTGGCAGTCGCTGCTGTTGCGAATGATTCCGATGACTCGTGGTGGACTGGGTGGTCGACAATGTTTCAAAATGGAAACTTCCGGCGCTCGAATAGGTCTTGGTGGACTTGGTGGATTGGACGTCCATTGCCGAACGGGGTGGCTTCATGGAACCGATTCCTAGTGAACTCAAGGTAGGTTTTGGTTTGCTGGGTTTGGTATAGTACGGCACCAAGTGATCTTCACTGAGATTGCTCTCGTGGTCGTCTTCTTGTACTACTCTGCCGCCGCCGCCATTCATCAAATTAGAAGGAACCCGTCGATTGGACAACTTGGTAGTCATGGAAGAATATTGACTTCTGGGAATTCCGTTGGACGAGTGGGGCGCCGCTCTCAAGGTTGCTGTAGAGACGGACTTGTTAGTGGCAGAACGTTGGAACCCAAAGACCTCTTGCAACTTTGGAAAGCCAAAGGAATCCAACGAGGAGGAATGTGTCGTATTGCTTTCATTCAACTTGGTTGAAATATTCAAATTGGATGACTGATCCATTGGTGACGAGCTGGTGGTGGACAATACCATTTGACTATTGTTTGCATTTCCACGATGGTCAGCACGAGGAAAGTGTTGTTCCATGGAATGTCGTTGTTGTTGCATGAACCGTTGCTCGTAATGAGAAAGATGCCCCGCCCGGAACCTCGGAACTTCTTCCGGGGTCGGTTGCCGTAAATGCAAATGTTCGTCATGGTTTCTACCCCTCACCATTGGTTGATGATATTGTCGTTGGGCAATGGGAGTAATGATTTTGGCAGGACTTTCCAATTGCTCCGCCAACGTGGAAATGTTGGACAATTTGCTGTATCCCGTGACCCGGAATTGATCTTCGTCAATGGCGACATTTTTGTGATAGGAATAATTTCCATTGTCGTCAAGGTATTGGTGACCACCCCATTCGTCCGCTTGCAGAGACGAAATGTGGGAAACATTGAGATCTCCACTTGGAATTGCAACCTCGGAAGCAGGCTTTCCATCATTCGCAGGGCTACCCCGTGGTTGTTGTTGCTGTTGCTGTTGCTGTCCATGTGCAGTAGGAGCTTTCCTTGGAGGGGATGATGGCGATGATGCTTGTATGAATCGTGATGACAATTGTTCTGGAAGAATGGCAAGCCAGGTGGATGGCCGCGAAAATTGCACTTTTGGTTGCTGCTGTTCCTTTTTCTCCTCGGATGGTGGTGGCAGTGGCGGAGGAGGAGGGGGTGGCATGGAAGAAGGCGAGGATTCGGGTGATCTTGGTCGAGCACCACCACTCCCTCGCTTCCCGGGACTATCATGATGATGGTCATCACTCTCTGTTGCAATGCTATTGCTTTTATTGAGGTCATCGTCATCATCTTCTTCTTGGTAGGCTTGATACTTGCGGAATCCGACAAAGAGTAAGAGTCCCAGTAGAAGACATCCCAGGGCAATCCCAATGATTTCAACCAAACTGGTCCCAGAGGTTTCGTCTCCATCTCCACCATTTCCACCTGGTACAGCAGCTCCCAGCACATTGACAATCCCATCGTTTGGATCCGTGCCACTGAGAAAAAATAGTCCATAAATGCCTTGGGAAAAGTCCACCAACAGTTTTCTTCGTCGACTGTTATTAATTTCCTCTCGCAAAGTGTCCCACACTTGATCCTTGACGGCGTCAATATTGGAATTGGCCTGGAGTGCCACAAAATAATATTCCGATAGATACACTTCCACAGATCCTTGCATTTGGTAACAAATCATGTCTTCGTTGTTCCCTAGCCTCGACAACATGGTTTGGGAAACGCAACTGCCCGCCAAATTGTCGACATTGGCCGGAGATACCCCTTGAATGTCCGAGGCGGCCGCCAATTCGCAATCCACCAGAGACGTCGCCAAGAATTTTTGAAAGAGGGCATCAATGCTCATTGATAACTCCAAGAGTGGATCCGTCCTCCTCGTAATGACTTCGTAATAGTATCCAATCGTCACACTGTAATTGGTCGTGTAGACTTCACCCGCTTGCGCCTTTTGGCAACCAATGTAATCGGTGTAATCGGTCGTCGGAGCAGCCGAAGTGGGAAATGGAGTGGGTGGTAAAGTGGGTGCCGCGTTTGGCGCCACGGTGGGAGGTGGTGTGGGAGGCAGCGTGGGAGGCGGCGTCGGGGGTTGCGTGACAAGAAGCGTGGGCGGCGGCGTGGGCGGTGGTGGAAGTTCCCAAGCCTCGATGCAGTAATCAATCCGGGACTCGTCTTCTCCAATGCAGCGGGGGACCGATTCACCGCCATCTCGTTGATAACAAACCATGCCTCCATCGCAGTCCATGTCAACGTCGCAATCTCCCTCGCAGCGTTGGAGTGGGAAAACAATGCTCCATTGCAGTGGCAGGGGACCTGTGGGTCGTGTGGGAGGCGGTGTAGGTGGTGGTGTGGGAGGTGGTGTAGGAGGCGGTGTCGCTGGTACTGGTGTAGGAGGCGGTGTGGCGGGCAAAGGCGTTGGCGGGGGCGTAGCGGGTACCGGTATCGAAGTGGGTGCAATAGTCGGAAACCGAGTGGGCGGTCTTGTAGGATTCCTGGTGGGAGGATTGGTCACTCGAATTGCCGGTATATCCGCCTTGTTGTCATCTTCCGGTTCTTCGTCATCCGTTTCTTCCTCGTCGTCGTCTTTGTCGTCCTTGTCATCTTTATCATCTTTGTCATCTTTATCATCTTCGCCGTCCTTTTGAAGAAAGCGTCGTCGATTGAAATAATTGTTTAAATTCTTGTCGGCTTGAAACAATCTTGACTCTCCCCTAACTTTGTTTGTCTTCGCCTTCCTGGAGCGAACATTGTTATTGGCGTTCGCTGCTGCTGTATATAGGCAAGCGAAAAGAACCAACAATACGTGTCGCCATCTATCACTCCTTCTTGGTGGTGATGCTGATGATGATGATGATGCTGATGATGATGATGCTGAGGACATGATTGTTGTGTTGTATCCTTCTAGCGTACTTTTATTGTTCGAACTTGAACCCGTTTCTCAAGGCTTCAATTGATGCTGTATAGCACTGCTGCTGTGGGGTTTTGTTGTATTTTGTTATATTTTGTTGTATTTCTGTATCTGCTGCCTGTACCGGTACAGGTAGATGTATAATACGGTACAAGTACACCAACTCCTATCGTCTTGTCACTCCTTTCCTCTCCCTTCGAAGCTCCGAGGTGCGGTCCAATAACCTGCTGGCAGGCTGGTGCATGTGTATGCCTTCAAAATTGTCCAACCTTATTCAAAAATGTCGCATTTGTCCGTGAACGGACGAATTTTTCGCGCTAAATCCAATCGATTCAGGCGATTCATTCGATAATGGTTCCGATCACCACATACATGCCAATGAGATGAGAGAACCATGGCCATGGCAATCTTGTAAATACGAAGCAGTACGGCAGCCAACGTTCACATTTTGTCGTATGGAATAGGAATAAGAGGGAGGTGTCTTGATAGATACCGAATGATTCTAAATGAATGTTTTTCTCTAATATATGAAGTTTACACGTTTTTTTAACACAAGTGGCTGTTCTTGGTGGAAAAGTTTTTGTGCATTCCATCAGAACTATACATCAATCGTCAATGCATGCAACAATCGCCGTTGTGTGCATGTGGCACCTCGGTATTGGTGCGCTTGAGTTTCTATCGACAGGCAGTCGTGGCGTGCATGCATGCGCATGCATGCATCGATGGAATAGGGGCTTCCAAAGACAATGCGCGGGCACCACGACAGTAGCTCTTTTCCAACAGTAGCAATTCCATGCATTCCATCTAATGACCCTGTCGAGCTTTTTGCATGTTCTTCTTGTTCATGGTGATTTCCAATCGCTTGGCTTCATCCGGCCGTTGTTTGCGCCCATTTTGTCGTCCCAAGGACCCTTGGGCCTTGCGAGAGTAATATTCGTGCGCGTCAGAATCCCCCAGAATCTCTTCGTCTTCTGCCAGTTTGCTCAAATCGCCCATGCTCTTGGCATGTTTCATTGGAGCGACGGCTTGGACAATGAATCTAGGTTTGATCTTTTTGATATGCTGGCCATGTGGTTTCTTCTTTTGGGGTTCCGTTGCTGTGGCATTTTCAGGAATGCTCGTGGCATCCTTTTTCAAAAGAGCATCCTTGAAGGATATCCGAGAGGACCAAATGGAATTGACCGAAGGAGGAGTTGAAATGATGGAAAAGCTGCTGGAGCCATCATCTAGACTGACATTGGCTCCCACGTGCTCAAACTCCGAATCGCTGTCGGATTCTTCAATAATGTAATCTCTCAGGTTGGGAGACGACTGCGAATGCATCAAACACTTGGGATTCCCATGAGATTTTTGAACTTGCTTTTCGTCTTGCTTTTCGTCTTGCTTCACCGTCTGAGATTTGGTCAGCTGAAATTTGACCTGAGGGGGCGTTGGAACTACGGGAGGTGCTGATGGTTCGTCGGAAACCATTTCCCAGTCGTTTTCTTCAGCACTTTCATGGTCGTCATTCGTAGTGGTTGGTTTCAGTTGGGGAAATTCCATAGGATCTGGTTCTCCAGCATCGTGTTGAAAGGAATGAGTTCCCACGTGAGAGGGAGGTATTGGGGTTGCAAACGCCATTCTTGGATCGTGAAGTGTTTGGTGTACGGAAGTTATTCTTTTGCGGGACTGCTGATTGATCAATCGATTGATTTATTCAGGTGATTGTTTCAGGTGATGATGAATTCTTTCCGAGTTGCTGGTTTCAGTGTCTGATGCAAGGTTGGATAGTGGCCTTCGTTACGTTTGTGATATTGGTGATGATAGCCTTGTGCTTCTGATTGTGGGTAGTATTATCATTAAAATGAGATACCTTCTGACCAGAATATTTTTATTTTGTGGCCATTTCGGTGGCCGTGGTGATTTCGGATTGAAACGTGACATGTGTGCTTCAAGCTTCAAGCCTTCAACTGCCGCCGTTCGTATGTAGAATTCGTACCAAATCAAATCTACTGATTCATTCCGTGTGACGTTCGCGAACTCCAGTGAACACCCATGCAGGTACGGAAAATCAGGTACTCGTACCAGGTACCTGGTACCTGGTACCGCCAGTAGTTTACATCATGCATTCACGGCAATGCGAAGACTGTTCTTTGAATGGTTCTTGGGTGGACTGCAAGACATTATTGTCGACCGTCCTTCGCTCGTTTCAAAGTTAGTGCAATTCGGCGAACAATATGGTCGTATGCGACATTCAGCAATCATTTGCAATATCTTCGTATGCGAATATCGGATATGATTGAATTTATCGCTGGTTGAACGCGATGGAAATTAGCGACTCGAAAACTACCTCCAATCTTGTCGCTCATACCCACCCTCCGTCCATTTCCACATCCAATAGTCGCCCCACACAGCATTCACTGATCGACAATGACAGTGCCGCTCGAGGCCACATCGTTGGCCAAAGAGGCCTTGAAAGCCGCCGATGATGCACGCAAAGCACAGCAACGTTTGCAAATGCTAAAGAAGCGATATGGCATGATGAAAACCAAGGGAGGCGCTACCACTGCGGCAACACGATCGACCACTCCTACCAAACAAGTCGAGGAAGCTCCAGTTCCCATCAAGAATGTTATTGCTCCGCCCAGTCCTATCAAACCAACAGTGGTGGATGTACACAAGCAGCACCACGACCACAACCATCACGAAGAATCTTCCACAGACTACACCGTCGAGACACGAGGCACTGGAAGTGTCGTTGGCAGTGTCGCCACCCATGAAAACAACCATGAAAGCAACTATGAAAATAACCATGAAAGCAACCGAATTGAAGATGCATTGGCATCGCTAGGGCCTCCACCACCGCCGCCGCCACCACCCAAGGTAATTCGGGCCGTCTCTCCCAGAAACAGTAGCGAAGAGACTTCTGGGCCTGCCGACGAAACACGATGCGATGAACAAGAGGTACATCACAAGACCAGCATGATGACGTCACAAACCAAGGAGGCTGAAATCGTTGCTGCCTCGCGATCCATGGAAACCGAAGAACGAGAAGAACATGCTGTTACCGAGAAGGATGAGACTAAGGTTGTGGTCGAGCAAAAGCAGCAGCTTGCTTCCAAGGAGCCTGCTGCTGCTCCAATAGAAAGTGCTACTGGGCAAGAAATTGACGTTGACGAATCCTCCACCGACGATGATGACAGTCATGGTGCTGCCGTGTCGGAATGGACGGAACCACAACCTCAAGACGAGAAGCAAACAGATACTCTTCTGGAAGAAGCACGCAATGAAGAGCTTCCTACCCCACGACTACCACAAGAACAACCCACTCCTGTTACTACCCAAGCACCAAGAGAGGTGCCAGAGGAAAAGCCTGTGGAATCCCAGCCTATTCCCGAGCCAACTCCTCAACCTTCCGCCACAGTTGTGGAAGAACAACTTGTTGTGGAGGCAAGCCCCAAACAAGAGGTCACCCAAAAGGAGGTCAGGCAACAAGAGAGAACACGACCCAAGGTTTTCTCCTTCTACGAAGCACAAACAGCACTTCCAGTTGTTCAAGAAGGAAGTGAAGACTCTGGTCACTCCCGGGAAGAAGCAGAGTTGGTGCAGCCCGTCGAGATGGCTCCAGCAGTCGAGCCTGTTATTACAATGCAGGAACCAAAGAAAGAAATCCCTTCGTCCAACCCAACCGCCCAAATTGCCAAGAAGAAGGAAGATCCGCAAGAAGCCCATCCCCTCGTGACCACGGTACAACCGAATCAGCAAGAAGCACTACCTGCTCATCACAGGAGAGAAGCAAGTGGAGTGACGAGACCTGCTTACTTGGAAGCTAGCGCCATTATAGATGGGGTGGAAACTGGTCCTAAACCCACCTCGCCACAACAGCAACCTGTTGTGAGACAGCAACCTGTGGGAAAAGCCATGCCCGCGATGGCCGTCTCGACACCACCGGCTAGTCGCTACTACGTCGCGTCGGAGACCCTGCAACCTGTTGATGAGCTTCAGCAGCGTGTCGCTGCCATTCCCGAAACCAAGGATGACGTGCCAGCACCTCATGTGCACGAAAACTATGGTGCCTACCATCACCCCTACCAGTTTGGGGATGATGTTTCGGTTTTGACAGAACATATGGGATACCCAAAGCAAATCAGTCCCAGACATGTCAACAGGGAACCCATCGCAGAAGAGCCGCTCATGTATCAAGAGCCTATCGCAGAAGAGCAACTCGCCTATCGAGAGGCACCCATGCCCATGCAAATGCCTAGGCGACCTGTCAATGAAGAATCGTCCCTTTATGGGGACGCCCCAGAAATGGACATGCGTCACCAAGGTCACCAAGGTCATCAAGGTCACAACCAAGGCCACCAAGGAAACTTTGGTGAGGCTGAAACACCTCGCTTCCGAAATTCTGGCCCCTTGAGTCCTCGAAGTGATCCTGTTGGACAGCTCGAACCAGATCAAAATGATCCTCGTCAACCTGACCTCCAAGATCCACCGCAAATCAACACAAGACAATTTGATCATGAAGCAGGACGAGGAATAGAGCCTTCAGAGATAAAGATGCAGCCTCTTGTTAGTCATCTTCGAGGCAGAGCTGAGCCTGAAGCTCGGAATCAACGTCAACGCAATAATGTACCACGACCAAATCGAAGGGTTCAACTTTCAGTCGACCCATACTCTCCAAGGCAAGTGGAGGCACCTGAAACCGTAAGTCCTTTGTCAGCATCTGGACAAAGTACTGCTGGTCGCTATCCCCAGAGCCGTGCCGCACCTTTGGGGTACAACACTCCATATGGCGGCTATGCTTCTGGTAGTCCCATTGTTTCGAACATGCCACAAGTGCAGCACCGATACATCACAACACGAAGTGGTGCAGCCTCTGTTGCTTCTTATCACCGTAATTATTACCCAGGGGATGCAACTGTGATGTCACATCAACCAATGATGCATAGTCATGGTTCTGGTTCTCCTATGCATTACGGCGGTGGTCGCAGCGTCTCTTCAATGCCGCACCAACATCCGCAATTTTTCCCTCCAGGAGGAGGCGGTCACGCTTCCTTTCACGAACATCACTATGTTCCAAGTGGGGCAGGCAGTGTGGCACCAAGTACTGGGGGAGAAACTATCATTTCGGTGCGCACAAATGCAAGAGGAAACAGGGTTGTAAAGAAACTTGTCATGGTCGAAGAAGAGAATGAGACGGATCCAGTTGTTGCCTTCTGTGATATGATGAGTATTGACAAGATGTGTGGAATTGAGTTTGATGAACAATATAAGGTTGTTGAAGAGGAACTTCCACCAGAGCCATTGACAGCAGCAGATGTCGGACGCAATGCTGCAATGGGGAAGAAGGTTTTCAATGAAAACAACTACACCGATCCATTTGCGGGGAGACACAATGACTCGAGCCTTTGTGGGTTGCTTTAGGCAAAAGTAAGGTTTAGAGTTGGTTTAGGGACTACAGATTCTTCATTTACGTATACATATTATTCACTTTTCCCATCGATTACTTGCTCTTCTTTCGCCTTTTTGCGATCGTCTGTACTTTGTCTGTAGTCGAAGTAGTCATCCGTTGCAACATCGGGATCGATCGATCAATGTCATCACCCAAACAACATCATCCTCAAACACCAACGTGAATGTGGGATGGGTGAAACGAAAACAAAAGACGGCGTGCCCAAGAATGGCGACCGCGGTTTTATCAGGGGAAATGCTGACATGTGGGAAAGTGAGAAGTTGGTTCGGAAACGGGCACGTACTGGATTGCGTGGAAACAAATTGACAGCACCGTTTGTGAATATGTATGCTGCCGTTTTGGTGTTCATTTCGCTCTTGACCAGTGTCGAATCGCTTGTATCGATCGGCTTGAGCGTTTATCTGACAATCTGTAAGATCTTAATAGATACGACTTTGGCATCAGCATTATGACTTTTCTGATGTGGATATTTCTTGCTCCTTTGAAAACAGATGCGTTTCATCAATTGGATGATAATGATGCTCTCGATGGATCCACCATGAGCTGGGTTTTGTTGTCATTTGCTGTTATTACACCTGTTTCAAGTGCCATTTCCATGGCATTCACTCGTCGTGATATGGCATTGAACCATATGTCATTGATCAAGGCAACAATAATGCACATTTATTCGGCCCACTGTTGTTGGGATTGGGCGAAGGCTGGGAAAGCTGGTCGCGACCCCGAATATGATTGGTTGGAACATTGCGACTCTGTACTTGACTCTTCTGTACAGCTCTCCCATGAACTGTGCAGATTGTTGACTTTGCCTTCGGCCAGTAGGGCAAGGCACCGAGTTACATCTTGGGGCCGAAGAGAAGCCGCAAAGACTGAAAAGGTCATGACGGAGTTTCATTTGAGTGTATCAGACCACATGTGGAACTTGACGGAACTCACGGAACAATTCAAGATTCAAGGCCTGCCACCAAACGAAGCCACGCGGATTCGTCAATGGGAACGAATGGTGTCCGAAAAGATAGGTACGTCAGTCAAAACAACTTCAGTCGAGGTTTCTTTTTAGCATTCCAAACGGCTGTACACTGACTTTTGCTTAATGCTATTGATTTTAGAAATGCTATTGGTAATCAAGAGATACCGAACGCCACAGGCACTTCGAAGTTTTGGACGTATCTTTACGACGTTCCTTCCACCATTTTACGCTCCCTTTTATGGCCAAATGGCGAAGGACTTGAATTCGTTACCCATGGCCATTGCCTTTGCTGTCATCACTGCCATTGCCTTGACTTCTCTCTTTGAGAGCATCACACAGATGGAAGATCCGTTCGCTAGTTCCGTCCTATTGGATAACATTGATGTCTCCAGGGAATTGAAAAAAGACTTGAAGAGGCAGCTCCTGGCGAGAAGGAGTCGCCATTTCAAAGATGCTCCACCATTTCGACCGAAGGATTCAGTGGAAAGTCATGACGCTTAGCGCCCTTGGAAGTATGAAGTACCTTCATACCTCATACTGTACCGATACCTGATACCTGCGGACCTGACACCCTGAACCGAAACCTCAATCACATCTCAATATTTTTGATTTCTTATCCCTTTCCGTCTGTGCTTCATACGTAGTCGAAGTAGTCATCGATTGGGATGTCACATGTCATTATACCGCAATAACAACACCAATCTCTTTACAAACACCAACGTGAATCGTGGGATGGGTGAAACGAAGAATGACGACAGCGTACCCAAGAATGACGACCACGGTTTTATTCGGAAAAATGTTGAAATGTGGGAAAGTGAGAAGCTGGTTCGGAAACGAGCACGTACTGGATTGCGTGGAAACAAACTGACAGCACCGTTTGTGAATATGTATGCTGCCCTTCTGGTGTTCGTTTCCCACTTGACCAGTGTCGAATCGCTTGTATCGATCGGCTTGAGCGTTTATCTGACAATCTGTAAGATCTCAATAGATACGACTTTGGCATCAGGTCTATGACTCTTCTGATGTAAATCTTTCATGCTCCCTCGAAAACAGATGCGTTTCATCAGATGGATAACAATGATGCTCTTGATGGATCCACCATGAACTGGGTTTTGTTGTCATTTGCTGTTATTACACCTGTTTCAAGTGCCATTTCCATGGCATTCACTCGTCGTGATATGGCATTGAACCATATGGCATGGATCAAGGCAACACTGATGCACATTTATTCGGCCCACTGTTGTTGGGATTGGCCAAAGGTTGGGAAGCCTGGTCGCGACCCCGAATATGATTGGCTGGACCATTGCGACTCTGTACTTGACTCTTCTGTTCAGCTCTCCCATGAACTTTGTAGATTGCTGACTCTGCCCACAGCCAGTAGAGCAAGGCACCGAGTGACATCGTGGGGCCGAAGAGAAGCCGCAAAGACTGAAGAGGTCATGACGGAGTTTCATTTGAGTATATCAGATCACATGTGGAACTTGACGGAACTCTGTGAACGTTTCAAGTATCAAGGCCTGCCACCAAACGAAGCCACGCGGGTTCGTAACTGGGAACGAATGGTGTCCGAAAAGATTGGTACGTCCAGCAACTAACAGTTGCATCCCAAACTATCGTACGGTAAACTGACTTTGCTTGGCCCTACTTGTTTTGGTTTTAGAAATGCTATTGGTAATCAAGAGATACCGAACGCCACAGGCACTTCGAAGTTTTGGACGTATCTTTACGACGTTCCTTCCACCATTTTACGCTCCCTTTTATGGCCAAATGGCGAAGGACTTGAATTCGTTACCCATGGCCATTGCCTTTGCTGTCATCACTGCCATTGCCTTGACTTCTCTCTTTGAGAGCATCACACAGTTGGAAGATCCGTTCGCTAGTTCCGTCCTATTGGATAACATTGATGTCTCCAGGGAATTGGAAAAAGACTTGAAGAGGCAGCTTCTGGCGAGAAGGAGCCGCCATTTCAAAGATGCTCCACCATTTCGACCGAAGGATTCAGTGGAAAGTCATGACGCCTAGCGCCTTTGAAAGAGCACTTTCGATTTTTTTCAATCTGACATTTTTAAAGCTAAACCACTTCATATATGTCTGCTTGCTTTCGGCAAATTTCACAAACCCCGTCGACATGCGCCAAACCCACGATGCATACAATGGGCTTCAGCTGACTGCTGCCAACATTTCCTTCTCCTTCCATGGTTTCTTCCTGCGAGTATATTTCTTTCAAGCACAGTTCTGCAAAGTATTGATTCCGTCCATGCACCAAAACTTGATCCACTGCTGGAGTATAGGTTTGTGCATGTTCCAAGGATGCTCGGGCTGTCCAAATGTCGCGTCGTCGTTCTTCCCATTCCACTGACGATTCGTCAGATTTTCGTTGCAGAGGATCAATTGGTTGGATACCCAAGGGTTCCAAGACTAGACCGCCCCACATTAGTTGGATCCAATCGAGTACAGTCAAGGATGAAGCAAGTCGTTGAACCAATTCTTCCAATTCCCAATCGGCTGCCACCACACTTGCCCCAAGGATATTGGCGACTGCAACCGCTACTTCAAATTCGTTGCGACGTTCGAGTTCGTGGCCTTTTTGTTCAGAATTCTTCAAGGACCAGGTTTGCTTGACCAAACTAGGCCAAAGAAGGCTTATCATTACCATCATTCCTGGAAATCCTGCAATTGACAAACCTGCCCCTGCCATGGAGGGAAGAGTAGCAATAACTTGGATCAGACTTGTCTTTCTTGGATTTGATGCAATTTTCTGCTTGCTGCCGTCAATTTCGTCACTATATTGTTGCATGATGTTCTTGGACTTTAGTATGGTAGGCAATCTTGACGGTGGCAATTCTACAATGACTGTCGAGGGTTGAACTGAGTTTAGAACACGATTCACGTCGTCGGCCGATTTGGATCCGATGTGGATGGTTCCCAAAACGTACAGATTGGGCAGAGGCTGAGCCAACAATCCTTTGGAAACCAACGCCTGCATTTCTGAAGACGAAAACGACATCGAGGACAAACTGAAGCATGTTGGTGCAGATAGGAAAACTATCAGAAGCCAAGAGATGCATACTAACCACCTTTGCACAAAGAACGACGGTGGTATCATACTTCGAACCTCTAATAAATATCCCTATTGGTCATTTAATTTTCGCTTCAACGTCCCAGTAGGTTGGCCGTCATTGCACCTACAGTAACAATCATTTTTCAAATCGTAGAGGAGGTGTTAGGAGGCGACGCATCAAGATTTCATCGTGACGTCCGTACCTTTTCCTACCGCAAAATTTTTCAGGGCAACCAGAATCGCAATCACGCCAACAAAGCAAACAAACATCAGCTTTGGTTGCCGTCAACTACCGGTACTGACAAAAGAACCTACACCTCCAATATAATTTATTGAGCAAATCTACTGTAGCTAAGATTTTTGAACAACCAACGCTGAATCAAAATGAGATTAGAATCAAGAATATTTATCCTCGTTTCCTTGCAGTTAATAGGATGTGCCTTTGGATTTATCAGGACAACTTCAAGACCCGCGACTTTGATCTCACCACAAGATTCATCTTGCATCAGCTCACAACGACAACCTATATCGCAATCGAAATGCTCTCCAGTAACACGTCTTCACGCACAGCAGCCCAAAAGATACAAACATACTCTGGCCATTCTCAGTATGCCATCCACGTCCACCGACAAGATTGCCAACGAGGCCATTCTGTTTCAAGCTGTGCAGAATACAAACAAATTGAGCGTCATGTTGAGAGCACAAGGAGACAAACATCCTTCTCTAGCACGATTACGACGTTACGTTGGTGAAGTGTACTCGAGTTTGTGGGATGTGGCCATGGCTTCAGGAACTCCCGACTTTTGCGATGTCGTGGTATATCCACAAAACTTGCCCAATGCGGCACCCGAACAATGGATTCACCATGCGGCAGATCTAGATAGTGTATGTAGTCATGATTCTATCTGTGGTTGGGTATCGTCAAGTGCACTGGGACGAGGACTTCAATTTCAATCCAACGAAGGGGATGGGTTTGGTGGATTGGAAGCCCATGTACAAGCACTGAATGCGGATCGGACCCAACGCAAATTGTCGCCCTTGCAAGCAATATCGGTGGATCCATGGCCATTGGGAGCGAGTGCAGCAGCGCAAAAAGACAGTTTTGTAGATTGGTTGGACGATGAACACTTTGAAGAGGAGAATGCTGATATTCAGAATGACGACAACTTGTTTGTGGACGATAGTATGGATGATGAGTGTGATACGACTGAGGAGTTTGATCCAGAAAGTGCCTGTGATCAACTGGGCGGAGCCCGCATTCCTCGGAACACTCTGTACGAAAAAGTGGCTGTCGGCGGAACCTTTGACGGCATGCATTATGGCCATCGCAAATTGCTGACCTTGGCCGTCTCCTCGGTCAATCCCCGGAGTGGCCAACTGACGGTCGGGGTCACTGTCGATGCGATGCTCCAACACAAGAAATTCGCCGAAGAGATTCCACAGCTCGAAGCGCGCATGGCCCAAGCCAAAGAATTTGTGTACAGATTGGCTCCAGGCATGAAGAATCGAGTCCGAGTGGTGGCAATTTCGGAAGAATATGGACCACCGGGAACAGAGGGGGAAGGAGAAGACTTTGATGCCCTGGTCTTGAGTCATGAAACCTTGGAGAATGGTTGCCTACTAAACCAACACCGCATAAATACACTGGGCTACAAACCATTGAAGCTGTTGTGCACGCGACGGACGGAGCCGCACGGCATGAGTAGTACAGCACTCCGGCGTATTCGATGGCAGCAGCAACAAGAAGCTGCTAAAACCAAAATATAATACACAACAAATTGTGATACTATTACTGTACCAGTTATGTTATGGGACTACCTACATCACTTACAAATACTAGCATTGCGCGTATTGCAAACCAACTGACTCGTTCGACTTGTCGATGCCCAAATGACTGTCTATCCTTGGTTAGATCTTACGAGTCGACTTAGTGGTTTTTCCACGACACTCGGTTCGGATCCAAGATGATTCAAGCAACATCAATCAAGTTGAGAAACCAACTTTAAAGACTACCAAAACCAACCATGGTAACTGCATCTAACGCTTGCATTCCTGCGAATGGTGAGTTCCTCAATTGAGAAGTAAACTCTGACGTTGATCAATCTAGCCCTTCAAGAAATGTGTTTCCGTTCATCTATCGGTTCCGATTCCTTTCATCTATCGCTTCCGATTCCTTCGTTGTTTCATTCTCACATTCCCATTCGCTTTTGCCAAACAGCTCCGGTCACGGCCCAAGTGGCTCCCCTTCCCAATACTACTCGTGGAGAACCCTGTCCACTGAATGGAAATGCTGGTCGATTGAACTCTGGCAAATCTCTATTGGCGTATCCCAGTGGCAAGTTTTGCGTTATTCAGTCACTGAAGGATGATGAAACTCTGCCCAATTCCAAGCTTTCATCCCTCGTATACAGAGGCCATCAGTATGCCACTTCTGTTGTGGAAATTAGTACTTCGGGAGCCTATGTTGCTTCTGGAGATTCTCGCGGCCAGCTCCGTGTTTGGGCTCTAGATCACGAAGAACACTTGCCCAAGTTGGAAACTACTGGTTTGACTAGTGCCATCCGTGCCATTGCCTGGGATGGAGAATCCAAGCGAATTGCCTTTGCTGGAGATCGATTGGATAATACTAGTGTTTGTACACGTGCCATTCAATGGGATACCGCCAATTCCCAAGGAGTTTTGTATCAACATCAAAAGGGCAAATCGTGTGCGGTGTCCTTCAAGCCCAACCGGCCCTTTCGTGTGGTGACGGGTGGAAGAGAAGATGGAAAGTTGCACTTTCATGCAGGACCGCCCTTTAAAAAAATGCCTGCCGCGGGAGATGCTCCTTGTGAGGATGCACACTCCAAGGGAGTCAACTCCGTCAAGTACACTTCAGATGGAAACTTGGTGGCATCAGTGGGTGGAGATAAGGGTATCTGCATTTACGATGGAAAAACGTTGGCACTTACTGGCAAGTTGGAAGGAGTTCATACTGGAACCATTTATGCTTGTGAGTGGAGTGGTGATAACAAGAATCTCCTGACGGCTTCGGCTGATGGAACTTGCAAGTTGTTTGAAGTCAGTTCGGATGGAACTTCGATTACTGAAAAGCATACTTGGAACGTGGCCGAATTCCAGCTGGGTGCCCCATGTGAAAAAGCTCCTAGAGGTGGAATGCAATTGGGCTGTACCTTTGTCGGAGGCAATATTCCCGTGTCCGTCAGTACCAATAGTCAGTTGGCAGTCTTGCCAATGCCTGATGCTGGAGGTGACATTAAGCTCATTACTGGTCACTGCGCGCCCATTGGTGCAGTGGCCTTTGATCATGCCAAAAAGGTCTTTTACACTGGAGACAGTGATGGTATCATGGTCAAGTGGGATTTTGATATGATCAAGGCCGTCCAGCGCATTGTTCCTGCTGACAACAAGGACCTCATGTACACGGTTCATAAGGGAGCCATCAACGGAATGACAATCCTAAGTGATGCACAATTGCTGAGTTGCGGATGGGATGATACTGCCATGTACACCAAGGATGGAGAATTGCAAGACAAAAATTTGGACATTACGGCCCAGCCAACAGCAATCGATACTGGAAACAGTTTGACTGCCATTCTGACTGTCCAAGGAATCTTGTTGATGAAGGATGGTGCACAAGTTTCAGCTGGACTGTGTGCCATTAGCTACGATGCAAATGTCATTTGTGTGTCAAAGGACGATAAGAAGGTCTACGTGGGTGGAAATGACAACAAGATTTACGTTTACGACATTACTGGTGACTACAAGCTCACCGAAGCTCACGTTATTGCTGATGGGCATCTTAAGCCGGTCCATTCGTTGGCCTTGTCCAATGATGGCACCAAGTTGGCTGCTGGTGATACTCGCGATGTCTGTGTATACAGTACTGCTGACTATTCCAAAATTATTGGAAAGTCCAAATGGTGCTTCCACTTGCAAAAAATCACTTGCATTGCTTGGTCAAATGATGACAAGCACCTCGCTACAGGCGGGTTGGATGATTCCGTCTACCTATGGTCCTTTGAAAAGACCATGAGAAAGTTGCATTACCAATTCACGCATCGTGGTGGGGTCGTTGGTATGGCTTTCCGTAAGGATATGGAAGGGTTGAATTTGGTGTCCGTGGGAGCAGACTCCTGCGTGGTACAATGGGACTTTACTGCCGATGCTGCTGCCAAGTTTAAGTAAATTACTAGTACTGTATTCCCATCTTTTGTTTCATGGTTCTTTTCAGGATCAGCATTCTTTCAATTCGATATTGTGGAAGAACGAATACCTACCGTCTACACTAGACCATGTTTTTCGGTTTCTTAGGTAGCCCAGTTTTACTTTAGTTGCAGAATCATCCACTTTCGTGAATGGCAAGAATTCCCTCGTCATACAAGGCCTGTGCTATGGCAATCTTGTCTTCGATAGAATCGTGAAACAAATCATTGACTAGAATCCAATGTGGTTCTACTGTTGTCAGCAGTTGTTCCAAGGAAGGACCATCATCCATCTCAAATTCCATTGGCGAAAGAACATTCCCTTGATATTCTCGCGAGTTGTCTAAACAATGATACAATACTGCCTTATCCTCTTCCACTACAATGCGGGCAATTCCAGGCCGCGCCATACGGCACATGGTATTCGGCATGATCGATTTGGATTCCCCATCTGGTGCTTTAACAGTCTTCAAGAGCTCTTGTGGAGTCAACGACGGAGGTTGGCGTTCTGACATGTATCGTTTGGCCAACTGATCACAGGCGGCATCAATCATTTCGTTTGCCTAGATAGCAGGAAAAATGCGAAACAAGAATAGGTGAGTTTACTTCCAAAACAGTGCACCAAAGGCACTGAAATGACAATGAGGAAACCTACCGCTTTAGCGACCTTCATAATTCGTTTCTTGGCTTCAGCACGAAAGTTGTCTTGGAGCATTTTTCGAAATTTGACGAGTTTGTCTTCTTCACCTGCTTTCTTCAGCGAGTCTGGTAGTTTTTCATCTGATGGCTCTTCGTACATGGCTCCCATGTAGTCCAAGAATCCCCTCGGTAGGCCCTGTCGAAGACTTGAGGAAGTTTCGCTTGTAGAGGCCGCCTCAAGTGCTTCGGGCATGATCATGTCCATAAGATCCACCCAAGACCACTGTTGCATGGCACTCACAGTCAAGTGCAATGAGTGTTGGTCCGCATCCTTCAAGGTGCAAGCCTGGTGAATCCAACCTCGTGGCATGTACAGCAAATCCCCTTCCTCCAACGTCACATCCATAACTTGCGTCATTTTTTTCACTTCCTCTACTGAAAAATCTTCCGAGCTGGCTCGAGGAAGCTTGAGTGTTGGTTCATACACCTTCCACCGCTTCTTCCCCTGAAGCTGGAGGCAGAAAGCTTCAATGTCATCATAATGTGGAGCAAAGCCCTGTGAGGCTTGTGGTGGTGTCAAGTATGCATTTGCGCCAACCATACACTGCAGTTCTAATTCAAGAGTGCTTAGCAGAGCATGTACATTTTCTGCATGTTTGTGTGGACAAAGTAGACGAATCGTGCATCCCTTGTGATAATTCTTCCACAACTCTTTTGAATCTATGGGAACTCCAGTTTCCGCCTCTTCCGCCGTCTGCGGAATCTTGTCCAAAGTCAGCCTTCTCTTTACTCCAGCATCGTCTTTTGTATATTTTGTCAAATTCAGATCACGAGTGTAGTAGAGTTCCTCATTCTTGGTCATCTCCTTGATACTTTCCAGTGAGAGGAGACCTTGATACCGCCTTCTATTCTTCGCACGAACCAAAAGCGGTTTCTTCTCCCAATATTCCTTGTAGAAGGTTGAGAGTGGAATAGGGTGGATAATTGCTTGGAAAAGGGCTGATGCGCGCTGTTCCGACGCCATGGATTCAAGCAATTCCTGGGTTTCTTCGTCCTTCACGTCCTTGCGAAGAAGAATCTCCTCAAGTGACAGTTTTTCAATTCCCGGAAAGTCGGTGGATGGAATCGAATCTTGAGTTTGTTCCCCAGCATCGATTTTGTTTCTAGACTCCACCACTTCTGAATCATCCATCGACTCTTTCGTATCCTCTGCAACCTTGATTTTCTTTTCATTAGGCTTCGCGTCGTCCAATTTAACTTTCTTCTTTTCAGGCTGCAAATGTTCTGCTGCTGCCACGATCAAATTGGTTTTCTTCTTATTTTTCTTGGCTCGCTTCTTTGCTGCACGCGACATGCCCCCGCCATTTTGTGTTGGCTTTCCTTCCTCCATGGTGTGCAAATGCAAATCTTTTTGTTTTCAGATCTGCATTTCTGCATTTCGAATTTTCTGGATGGAGGTTGTCAGTTTCCCGGAGTTCGACAGACGGTGAAATCAACTAGTGACCTGACTCACTCCAACTCAGCTTAACCGTTGCAACCGACATTCAAAACACCCCCTCCGGGTCTCTTTTGATAATTCAAAACTACGAATATGTTCTCCGCCATGAGGAAAGCTGAATGATACCAAGACGAAAATAAACGGTTTTCATGTCTCAGTCGACACGGCGATGTCACGAATATCTCTTCCACTTTTCTCATTCCATTCTCGAACTGCTTCAATATTCCAACCACGAAGTCCTATTCATTACACTGCATTGTTGAATAGAATAGAACAGAGCAGCTTATCAAATAGGCGCATACTCTAGCTGTCTCTATTGTTAGCATACGATCCGGATTCCAAAAGATTGAAAATTTTCGAAACAAATCATGTCAGGAAAGCCAACGAAACCAGCTGGTGGTGGGAAACCAACCCCCGGGGGTCCTTACGGAAATGGCAAGGAAATGCATCGCTATCCACCCCCTCCACCACCGCATCACATGTATCACATGATGCCGATGCCACCACGTCCTTACGACGGAAAGGGACCACCCAAAGGAGCCTCGTACCCAGGTGCCTATCCACCATCGATGCCACCACCGTACCCCGGCGCTTATCCCCCGATGCACCACCCTTACTATGCACACATGCCAATGCATCCAGCGCATCGCCCTCCACCTATGCCAGGAAGCCAATCAAAAAAGAAGCCTTTGGGAAAATCAACGCCCTCCAGCATGAATTCCAAGCCAAAGCAAATGCCTCCTTCCATGTCTAGACCTGGACCATACACAGTCAAGAAGCAAGCCATCAAATGGTCCAAGCAAGAAGACGACATGCTGAAGCAGGCTGTTGAGGAGCATGGTGCGAAGAACTGGAAACTCATTTCTACTCGTCTTCCAGGCCGAAGTGAAGTCCAATGTCTCCACAGATGGCAAAAAGTTTTGAAACCAACTCTTGTCAAGGGACCATGGACTGCAGAAGAGGACCGCAAGGTGATCGAACTCGTCAAGAAGTACGGAGCCAAGAAATGGTCGTTGATAGCATCGAACTTGCCAGGAAGGATTGGAAAACAATGTCGTGAACGATGGCACAATCATCTCAATCCTGACATCTCCAAGGAAGCATGGAAAGAAGAGGAGGATAGAACCATTTTGGAGGCTCACATGACCTTGGGAAATCGCTGGGCTGAGATTGCAAAGATGCTCCCAGGAAGGTACGTTCATATTTACATTTGTCGCAACTCACATGAAAATCCAAACTAAGCACATCATTCGTTTGCAGAACTGACAATGCCATCAAGAACCATTGGAACTCTTCGATGCGTCGAAAAATTGAAAAGTACTTGGCGAAGAAGCAAGGTTGCGACGAATCAAACATCCGATATACCGAGGATGGCAGATTCGACTTCATGGGGGACCTCGAAGGTGTACTGAGCGCTGTGCGAGGAAAGGAGAACCTTGGGAAGATGAAGCGTGGAGACCGCAAGTCTCGCAAAAGCAGTACAAAGAAGAGACGATATGACCCAAAAATGCCACCAATGGGTATGCCACCACCATACATGTATGGAATGCATCCAATGTCTTATCCCGGGATGCCACCACACCCAGGCATGTATCATCATGAGATGGCCATGGCACCATATCCATATGGAAAGCCAATGGCGAAGCATCCTATGTCATCTGGAAAGTGTGATTCCAATGTACCACTCGCTCCGAAACCACCAAGTGATGGGCAATCGAAGCACTTCTCCCCGAAAAAGGATCAAATGATTCGCTACGATAGCATGACTCCAAGAGACACGCCATCGGAGCACAAAGATCATTCATCATACTATTCAAGCTCTCGCAAGTCCATCTTTGATTCACCAGGAAATCTTGGGGATGATGTTCTGAATGGAAGCCCTGCTCTCAATATGAACATCAATGGAATGACACCACTTTCTACTTTGAAGGGAACCTTTGCTACTCCGTATTCGTCAGAACTATTTTCTGGGTTGTCGTTGGAAGAAAATCTTGGACTCAACAAAGCCTTATTTGCTGACGATGATCGTTACAACAAGACCCCCATTGCGAAGACACCTAGGATGAAACCTCTCATTGGTCACACTCCTCGTGAAATGAAGTTGAACTTCGGTGGTACTGATGATTCAATGACAAACTTCATTTCTGATATGAGATACAACCGTGTTTCAATATCACCTGTCTCCCACAGGACAAAGCTGAAGAAGGAAATGGAAGAGGCAAGAACTCCCCCGCGAAGTGCGAACAAGTCTATCCACTTCGCTGAAGATGAACGTGATGATCCCCTTGGCTCCGCGATGAAAGTCAATAGTTTCATGCCAGCAATTACCACCACCGATGTTCAAACGCCAAACAATGTGACAAACGTTACTCATGACTCTGTGGACACTAGAGATGTTCAGCCCGCTTCGAGTCCATTTGATGCATCTTTGACGCCCATTGGAGGCTATGATCATGATCAAGGATTTTGGAGTCGTCAGCTTGGATTCAGCCCCCAAGGATCTTCCATGACACCTTTCCGATCCCCTCCACGTTCCTCAAGAAAATATCGCGCACCACTTGCACCTATTACCATGAACACGCTGGGAGCCGACACTCCCAAGAGCTCAGGAAAGTCCAGAAAACTGAGTGAAATCAAGGCTGAGCCAGAAGCTTCGCCTTCTCTGCCTGCTCTCAAGCGACAACGGACTGTCGAAGCTTCACCGAAAGAGTAAGCTATACTTGCTTTTTCTGTTAAAGTGGCGTTTCTGTATGGATTGAAACGTCATAGATCAAATATAAAAATTCTACCATTGTAGGATTAATTAAAAAATACATACACATGAAATAAATTAGACTCTATCAATAGATTTGGGCTATCAGCTATCAATTCACCTTTATTGATCCCTTCAATCATCAAGTTATCATGTTTCATTTCCCCAGCAATTGCATCCCGAGTAGCAGTGTTTGGACACAAAAAAGCAAGGAACCATAATTCAAGTACCACAGTGTTACCCGACTAGATGATTCTTCGCTTTTGAAAAAAGTTGACAATGTGCTGCGCTTGAGTGAAGCCTGTAATGAGTAAAATTCCCACATGAACGACTGGCCAAAATATTGTGGCTTGATGCATAGCGTCGGTCTTTTGATGATACATGGCATCGTGTTCTCGGACCAAATCTGCAGTCTTTAGCATGACGTGCATCTTTTTTTCGTAGTGTGCCAGTTGCCCCTCGATGAAGGTTAAATGAGAAGTCACATCTACATCCTCGTCCTCGTCCTCCAAATCGACTTCCTCCACAAAGAGGCCAAACCGCATGGGATGCTTGGTGCCTGCCTTGGATGCTCGTATGCAGACTTGCAATTCACCAACATCCTCGTCGTCGCGGTGGCGGGGATGGACTTGAAAGTCAACCTTGCCCGTCTTTGTAATTAATTCGGTGCTGCTGGGCTTGTGGTTTTGTACTGTCGTGCCCCTGCTGGGTGGACCCACGGTGTGCGCATTGTAACTAATGGTCAGGTAGGTGGGAGCGTAATTTTTTTCTTGTCCCGCGGTCTTTCTGTCAATGTCTGTTTCAAAATAAGTAAAATTAAGAGAGATTAGTGAGCCTATAGAATGGTTAAAATTAGCGAGAGCTGATAGCAAAGACACACCAGGAGCGTCATAGTAAACCCGAAGGAC
Organism: Cylindrotheca closterium; assembly: GCA_933822405.4. NCBI lineage: Eukaryota > Bacillariophyta > Bacillariophyceae > Bacillariales > Bacillariaceae > Cylindrotheca > Cylindrotheca closterium. The sequence continues at coordinate 130,498 of CAKOGP040002103.1, forward strand.
AGTCTCTTCTGGAGCCTGGACTTGAATGCAATACGGCCGTGGAGTGTTGATTAGAAAGTAGGGCATTTCACCGCTTCCCACAGCTATGCAAAAGGATGCATTTAACAGCGCCAGTACTGACAAGAACAAAGTCCGAGAAGACATGATCATGAAAGCTGTATTGACTCGACTCGTCTCTGTACTATTGCAGCGATCGCATATCATCTCGGCGTTGTGTTTATTTGATCCCTTTGACTCAAAACTCCAACAACGAATAAACCGCACCACACCGTTCTGAACACGATGATCATCCAGTTGATCCTTGTTTGCAGTCTCTTCTATAGTTGGCTCTCTCAGACGGCTAGTGCTTGGACTATCAACCGATATCTATTCTCCGGTAGAAGAATAACGTCACTTTCTTCGGCAGCCTTTGATTTCTCCTCTCCTGCCGAATGGGACAAATTTTATCAGACCGAAGAGGAAACCAATCAAGAGCACGTGGAATGGCACTCTAGCATTCCTTTGGAAACGATAGCATCCTATGTTACACCAGATAGTAAATGTCTGATACCAGGATGTGGGAATTCCAGGCTTCCTGATGTACTCTTGGCGTCAGTACCTGGAATCCGAATTTCCTTGCAAGATTCCTCAACTATTTGCATGTCCCAAATGGAGAAAAAGTATGGATCATCGATCGAAGGATATTACTGCGGGGATGCAACCAAACTACAAGATCAGTTCCCGTCGATGGAAGAAAAGTTTGACACGATCCTTGACAAGGGACTTTCGGATGCTCTATTTTGCAATGAAGCCTGGGATTATTGGATCTCTAGCCTGCTACGAGGTGCTTGTAAGATCCTAAAAGAAGAGACTGGGATATACTTGCTCATTAGCTACAAACTACCAAAATCGACGCAAGAGTTTCTACAAGAATTGGGAGCGGAGATTGGGCTCGAGTGGACCTTTGACGTACTGGAATATTCCAACAACCGAGTCGGCCTTTCCATGGCTAAAAAGGCATAAAATTACTACATAAAGTGATCAAATAGAAGCACTACTGTACCGATACTGGGTATTTTGAGGGTACCATCGCTGCTACGGCGAAGATGCAAATGCTGCATGTCCTTGTAAGTACGACCATACCAACATAGGCTGCACCAATTTCACACAAGACCTCCCCGCAAGTTCCATTCTGTTGCAACGACAAACGATATTATTTTATTATTCCAGAAACCTTATATCGGTACAATTTCTGAGCTCTTTGTATTGTTGGTACCGTAATGTGGGTGAGTGATGAGCTCAACAAAAGTTTATCGGTATTACCGAAATAAAAGATGATGAGGTCGTAAATGTACTGTACCTGGTGCAAATCAACCTGCGTCGCCCACCATCGGTATCTTCAATTAATGATTCACAATCCGACTAATAGGATCGGATTCCGCGATTAATGATAATAAAAAAATGCGAAATCATCAATGACCCATATCCAAATCCAAAATCCAAAACACGAGAGGATTCGCCACATTGAATATGTAGCTTTGTACTGATGGCCTACCTATCCCTACAGTATCCAAAGAAAATCCTCGTTGCTGGTTGCGGTCATCCATCCAGATCTAGCATCTGCTGTACCGGTACCGTAGTCACTCCTCGATCTTTTCGTTGTCTTTGAGGGTTAAGAAAAGTAAGATGAAGTTCTCAACAGTTGCATTGATCTCGCTCCTTGGAAGCACCTGCTTCCACTCTGCGTCTGCTCACGTAGCCAATCCGCGTCCGTTCCGTCTCTACGAGGAGAACGGAGACGATTTGGGATTGTTTCGCCTAAAGGGTGGAGACATTAACAGCTGGTTCGAGGATCTAGATGGATACACCGTTTGTTACAGGGATGGTGGATCAGAAACTCGCCGACGCCATCTTAGCCAAGAACGAGCAGAATCTGTCCGCACTGGTGAAGTGGTTGCTGGCAAGAATGCCACGTCTCACTATACCTGGCAATACTACTATTGTCGCCTCCATGAAGATGGAACCATCGGTCCCAACCTTCATTTCCCAGTTGCGACCACCGACCCGAACGAAGTTTCGGATCATCTGCTTCCACCTCACATTCACATGAGCTTGCAGCAAGCAGCTGAGATTTGCGGAAGCTACTGTCAAAAGTCCCTCAAATACGGTGGTAGTATTCCTAGAGATTCAGGACGTCGACGCGAGCTTCGGGGTCATCGAAAGCTCGGCGACTATGCTCCATCAAAAGGAAGGGTTCCAAATCTCGTTATTCCCTTCAAGTTCAAGGACCACGCTAGTCGACAACTTCCCTCGAGAGCCGACCTCGACATCCTAATGAATTCCATGGAGAAGAACGCACTTGCGCCCACTGGAGGCGTGAAGAAATATTATCATGACATTTCGTAAGTTGTTGTTGTTGTTGTTGTCCAATGCATTGCTCCTTTCTATCAGTTGCACTAATTCGCGGATTTGATGATACAGGAACGGACAGCTTAATCTCGACTCCAAAGTCATTGACTGGATTCAACTGGACGGCAAGTACGATGAACGCTGGTGCTCTGGGGTGGACTATCCTGATCAAGACAAAGGGATGGGAGTAAATATGGAGGAATGCTTGGAGAGAGTTCTTGAACTTACTGACAAGGTTGTTAACTTTAGCGAGTTTGAAACGAACAACGATGGGTACATTGACGCAATCACGTTCATCCATTCAGGTTACGATGCTTCGGTCACCGGTATGAAGAATCATATCTGGTCTCACCAGGGAGGCTTAGACATTTTCACGACCAACGAAGGAGTCAAAGTGTCCCTTTACTCTGTCAGTCCTGCTTTGTATGGCTCGTCTGGAACTAAAATCGGTGCGATTGCCACCATTGCTCATGAAACAGCACACTTTTTGGTAAGTTATCCAACGTGTCGAGAAAGCCTCTGACCACACGAGCTTCATAACTAACTTGTTTTCTGCTACGCATTTTATAGGGCTTGGAAGATCTTTATGATAGAGACGATGGTGGGGTAGGAGTTGGTGCTTGGAGTCTAATGGCTCTCGATACTGGTTTCGGCGACGGTGAGAGTTGTACGTATTTCCCAAGAGTCGTCTTCGCTAGCAATTGGAATTTGGTCTTGATTCTAACCATAATATGCACAAACTGCTCTCTGATAAATACGAGTAGATCCCCCAGCAATGGATCCATTTTCGAAAGAAAAACTTGGTTGGGGGACATTCAACTCGCTGTCTGAGTCAAAAAATTCAATCGTGCTGAAGCCATCGTATACTTCTCATCAATACTACAAGATCACAAAGGGTTTCCCAGATGGGGAATACCTTCTTCTTGAGAACCGTCAGCGCATCGGTTTTGACGCCAAAATCCCAGGGACTGGTCTTTTGATTTGGCATATTGATACTGCCAAAGCGAAGGTGCCCCCTAAAAAAGAAGACGCACCCTTAAACGATGAAGAAGGGCACCCCGGTCAACCCGGATGGCCTCAGAATAACAGGCATTACATGGTGGCTCTTCTAGCCGCTGACGGTCAATTCTCGTTTGAAAAAGGAGAAGACAGTTACGGCGACGCTACGGATTTGTATGGAAAATGCATGGGAAGTGATTCCATCGGTCCTACGACATCCCATCCAAACACCAACACGTATCAAGGTGGAAGCATCAAGGCTACTGGTATCAAAATCAAGAACATCTACCAACTTAAGAACAACGATATGGTCTTTGATATCTGTTTTGGCGGGTGCGCTCCAGGTGAACAAGTCCCATCAATCGAATGTTGCAAAGACGATGCCTCATGGGTGGACAGTGGCGGTGATGGATGTGATAAATATGAGCCATCCTGGTGTGCTGAAGCCAAAGATTTTGAGAATGATGACGGTGTTTCTGCACTCACGGCTTGCTGTGTGTGCAGCGGAAGCAGATTTGGAGGACCTCTTCCTGACACTCCAGGAGGGGCTGCCCCTGCAGCAGATGATGCTCCGGCGCCTGTGGCAGGAGGTACTTCCACGGCCCCAGCCACTTCTTCGTGCGTTGATAATTCTGTCTGGGCAGATAGTGGAGGAGATAAATGCAGCGATTACGAGGTAGATTGGTGTGGCGAGGACGCAAAAGAGTTTGCGGTTAATGGGATATCAGGAAACACTGCATGTTGTGTTTGCAAGGGTTCTTGTGTTGATGATACTACATGGAGAGACAGCGAAGGTGATGGTTGCAGTTCGTATGAGGCCGACTGGTGTGGAGACGATGCCGTTCAGTTTGCGAAAGGTGGTGTCCATGCCAACATGGCATGTTGCATCTGTAAGAAGTAGTAGTCATCGTGTGGTGGGGATATGGATGTAGCTCCATTCTCCGTTGCCATCTGGCTAGTTTGTTGGACCTCTTTCGCATGGCTACCATTTGATTATGGAATAATGATTCAATTATAATAATGTGTAAAGCTTAGATCAGAGTCAATAAATAAGGGTGTTTGAAGTTTATTGATCCATTCGACCAATCGTTTGTGAGGTGCTTACACGGACAGACGGCAATAAATCTGGTGGATGACTACCTGGTACTCGTTGGACTGATCTACATAGGTGACGTGTGGGAAGTGTGCGTACGCACGTGCAACGGAACAGAGGGAATGGCACCAAACTTGGCAACGATGATCCGGTTGGAATGAGAATCCAATTTGAAGAAATCATAGCTGCATCGTTTGTACCAGCCGTAATCAGAGAAGCAGTAGACAAAAAGGTTATAACGCTAGAGCATTTTCTTGTCATCAGCGATCCAGAAGGACCAAGATTGCAAGGTTGAGAATTATGGGTAGATCTAAAACTGCACCAAGACGCCTGGGGCGGAAAATTGCCATTGCGGCAATTGGAATTCAATCGGCCACTGCTGGTTTTATTGATATCGACACACCATTGGAAAAACGAACCACCAAGTCTATAATTGATGGCACTGTCTATCACCTTGTGAGTTGGCACGAGCTGTCGCCTTTCTTGTGTTGGTATCTTTCCTCACATGCCTTTCTGACACTGTGCTGATTTTTTATTGAATATAGGTAATGTCGGATGAATTCAATACTCCCAATCGAACATTTAAAGACGGACACGATCCAGTTTGGACGGCATTGGACAAACCAGATGACGATTCCTCGTCGGCAGGTGGTGGGTCCCAACAGTTTTACAACTCGTCACAAGTGACGACTGAGGATGGTATGCTAAAGATTAAGACTGACATCGGGACGACTACCTGGCAAAGATTCGACCCAGTAGAGAAGACGTGGAAGAAAGAGCACGCCTACTTCCAATCGGGGATGGTGCAATCTTGGGAAAAGTTTTGCTTTACTGGTGGCATTGTAGAAGTTGATGTGATTCTTCCTGGAGATCCATTCATTGGAGGTTTGTGGCCTGCTGTTTGGATGCTCGGGAATCTTGGAAGAGCAACGTACGAAGCGTCCACAAACAACATTTGGCCATGGAGTTTTGACACGTGTGATCGAAAGCGACAACCTGCTCAAACACTTTCTGCATGCAACAGTGCGAATCACTTTGGGATGAACCCTTATCAAGGACGCGGTGCTACAGAGATCGATTTGATTGAAATTATGACTGGAGATTCCAATGGACCGCTGCCATCGACTAAGCCGCCAATTGAATTACCATACGCCGATATGACATTGCAGGTGAGCCCCGGATAGTTGCTTTGAAACATCGTTTCATCGCAACACCTTCTTAACAATTTTCCCACATTTTCAACGGGTACAGGTTGCTCCAGGTGTAGAAGAAAACAGACCTCCTAATGGTGCAGCTCCGCTATATAAAACTCTACTGGCCCCAAATGGACACACTCAGTGGGAAGCAAACACGTGGTACGAAGGCATCGAGTTTGGAGGGAATACATCGATCAATCCATTTTTCTATGGTACCTATCTCGGAGAGACAAAACCAGGTGAACCTGTTTCAAGAACAAAGAAGCAAGCATTTCAAGCGGATGCCGTTGGAGGAGCTCATCAGCTTGTTCCAGATCATTTTAAGCGGGTGCACACATTCCGCCTGGAATGGCAACCGGGACCAGGTGGGCGTATAGATTGGTTCAGCAAAGGCCACAAAATTAACGAAACTCTAACAATGGTCGGGGACGGCAAGGGTAAGGACTGGCTCCACGCAATGACAATATTGGATAAGGTGCTCAACGAGACGATGGGTTCTCAGATTCCAGACGAGCCATCCTATCTCATCATGAACACTGCCGTATCATCAACTTGGGGTTTCCCTTATGACGTTCCTTCTTCATGCACAAAGTGCTACGATTGTAATGATCCAAAATGCTCGTGTGCATTCTATGCAGGCTTCTGTAAGATGCTCCGGAATGAAAATGTATCCATGAAGATTGATGCCGTTCGAGTTTATCAAAGCCGGGATGACTCTGCCCATGTTGGATCTAGTCACTCACTGGGATGTGATCCACCAGATCATCCAACAAAGGGATGGATCAAGGGCCATTCTTATCGATACATGCGAAACGAGCCCTTTTCGTATGCTGATAAGGGACTGCCATTAAGGAAAATCCAGACTGGAGGTGGTACCTGCATGATCGACAGTGACTGTGGTGGAAACCTCACCAGTGTCAACTTGACTGCAGTCGACAGCAACGATGGATCAAACCAAACAGTAGGTGGCAGAGGCAAATGTGTGACTGGAAGAGATTTCAAAGGAATCTTTTCTGGCTCAGGTAACTCGAAGGTATGCAAATGTGAACCTAAATTTACGGGTCCACATTGCCTGGCACAGGAACACATCGACGACACCGAGAGTGCCTATGAAAATCAGAATAAGAAATCCCTCTTCCACCACATCCCTGACTTCCGAGTAACCTTTGTTATGGGATCTTTTTTTGTCGGTCTACTTACGCTTCTGGTGGTTGTTAACTGTGCTACCGTGCAGTCACGGAAAACTGTTGTGAAAAAGGAGGATTCAAATGCAGTACTATGGACTTGAAGAGCCATTCGCTAGCAAGTTATGAGGGTTCACCGCCGAGGTATACCAACCTTTGGCACAGCTAATCATGATGACTCGAAAGTGGGAAGTCAAGACCAGATGTGATAAATCGACCGCATGGAATGGATAAAGCGAAACAACTTCCAGTAACACTAAAGTATCTTCTAGTCATCTATTACCCTTGTGATCCGATGATGAATGAAATACCTTACGCACTGGTATGGTAGTCCGTCTACCGTCAAGATAAGAAGAATCACCAATGGAGAAATTGAGAGAAATGGCCGTTACCGTTACTCCACGCGCGCGCCTCTCTTTAAACGGAATTGAACCGATAGGTATTTTTGATGGCATGTTGGTTCCCATTTTTGTTACGTGGAAGGGTATTTTCATGCCAAGTCTTGCACAAGCAAGCAAACCATTAGGAAACACACTGTAGCAGCCTGTCAGCAATCCATTAATCTAAAGGCAAAGATTCGTCTTTCATTCCAAGACCAAAATGGAAGGAGACAGGCCCATCCAAGGTACTGGGTCAGACTCTACCGAAAAACATCAGAACGTACCTCCACATATTGAGGAAAATCACGAAGACGACGAGTGCTCGTTTGAAATTTCAAGCATCAGGTTATCGGAGGATCAGGATTCTTCGCCTATGGATGACGAGGAGGATATTCCCGATTCACCAAAAGCGCCACCTGCGTCTCCCTTTCGCACGAGATGGGTGAGAGGAATGAAAGACCCAAACACATCTTTTGGTTCTCCCAACATTCAGTCTCCCATCACACAATATAAGCCAGCTTCAAAACAGCATATCGCATCTCATTTCGCTAAGGAATTCACTGAATCCGAGCTGGTGAAGGACTTCCAAAATGTTGATAGGTCAGCGTTAGATGCTTCAGCCGTCACCAACAGTCTCTTAGAGTCGTCGTTCACAGGTCCAGATTCTACGAACGCTCGATTAGAGGCTGCCTATATGTGGACAAAGAGAGAAAATAATTCATTGTTAAAGAAAATCAAGGATCTGGAGGAAGATGCAGCCGCAAGGGAGCAAGCAAAACTAGAGGGAATGATCAGTGGGATTAACTCGAGCTCTCCAATGAAATGGGTAAAGTCGATGTTGGCCCAAACTCCCGATTCTGAATCTCCAAAGGAGTCAATGGACAAGGGTGATGAGTCACAATTGAAACCAAAGCAAGATGCTTTGAAGAGGTTTCCAACTCAGTTATACCCTTCAGAGCTAGAGAGTTTGGCTTTACCGACGTTGTCCCCAACCACGATCAATACTGAGCCCAGAACCGATGAATCAACACATTTTGAAGAGACTACAAACGCATATAGCGAAAAGGAAACGCGTCCGTCGTCGTATAGGAAAATGATGCTTTTGTTCCTCCTAGCCTTGGTGTTCGCTATGCTTTCAGCTCACCGAGAAAAGGTCCAGTTCGCTGCGAAGGGAGTAAAGTCAAACGTTGCGACGATTCTAAAGGAGCATGAAGAGCTATTGAATAGCATTACCAAAAGTGTTTCTGAGACTAAAGACGTGGTGGACGCCAGGTTGCAGCCAGCAAAGGACTTCATCATGCCACATCTTGCATCAGCCATCACCATCTGTCAAAACAACTACGAACACTATTTTCAGGTTGCAGTGGAAGAGTTCAAGAACCTTCAGCTGAAACTTGGTTTGAAACTGGACTGGGAATCGGACATTTTACCCATGGCACACCGCTATGCCGGGAGACAGGGTGAAGTGCCTCTAGAGGGAATGAATGTGGTTGTTGTTACAGCTTCCACTGCAGTCGGAAGCGAGCTGACCGACGTCTTTTCAAGATTAGGTGCTCGCGTTATCGCAGTGGACGCATCGTACAGATACCTTGCAAGCGTCAAGGCCACTGCACCCTTGGTGGATACCCTAAAGGTTGACTTTGCCGATCTTGTTTCTGTTGCAAAGGGGGCTGATGATATTGCCGAATCGTTCAGTCATGTCGACGTTCTAATCAACTGTGTTAATGATTACTCGAGAGAATATGGTAGAACTGAACAAGGGTATGACAAATACTTTGGGGGCAACTACTTGTCTGAGGTACGATGATTCCATTGCCAGCCGACTGTGACAGCACTACTCTCATAGTTTTCTAACATTCCTCCTTCTTTTCCTTTATAGTTTTTGCTCACCACAAAGCTCCTCGAGCAGCTTAACCGATCCCCTAGAGGGACTCTTGTGCAGCTTCAGTCTATGGCCCATATGACTGTTAATGGCTCAGATTTGCGTGTCGATGAGGCTACAAACCAGCCATTTGCCAGCGTTCCAGGTGAGCTAAACAGCATTTTGGCTTATTCCAACTCACTACTTGCAAGCAGCATGCACAGCCAGTACTTAAGCCAAACACAAAAGGGTGTGAGAGTCATGAGAATTACTTCGACACCATTTATTCCCGCCATGAGTGCCCGGGCAGTTTTGGCGAGTGTCCTTGGAGAGGCCGATGCAAGTCCCACCGAGTCTCTTCACTCGTCATTAAAGCTTGCTAAGCAAAAGTTGGGTGTCTTCAAGGATCAATTCATTAATCCTGGTGAATTTGCCGATCCGTTGAAAGATGAAGAATTGCTGCATAATCTGATGGAGTGGAGCGAAGAAGAGGTCTCCCCATACTGGTGGACCAAGATTGAAGTTGCACCCAAGACAGCGAACATTGTGCAAGAAACTACAAGTTGGGTGTCTGATCATGATTATGACGGTGAAGCATCCGAGTACAATGCCTTTTATGCCAGTAGCATTGCTACTCTAGTATCTGTCGGCTCGTTGAGTCTTCTCCGACAGCTTATGCCGTCACGATACGGGGGTGCCTAGGCTGCGTTCCTGGGGAATGGAATGCGCCAAGTGAGTGTTCGACAACTGTTACCACTAACCCAAATTTGGGAGGTGACGCGCTAGTCGCAACAAATGCAGGATGCACCAATGTGATGTTTTGGTTTTGTTATAGAAAAAAGTATTAAACTATCTATTAAAACATAGTAAATTGTAGTTTGTGCATCAAGTTATGACGATGTGTTGACAGTCTCGTTGGCAAAATCGTGTGCGAACCGTTGCATATGCTTAACATGCATCTCATGGCTGTTTGTGTTATTGCTTTTCCAAGCATTTTGCATAATCTCTACCATTTCGGGATCCTCATCCACAACAATTTTGATGTGAGCAGGCTCTGAGTGTTTTGATACTTCATACCCTGCTTTTTTCAAGGCAGCCGCTTCTTCATCGTGAATCATGGATAATCGGTGATTTTCATGCTCAATTTTCTTGCGAGCTTCTTGTATTATTGGTGGCATCTCGTCGTCCAAAATACTCTGGACAGTGTGATGATGTTCATCCCATTCGGCCATGTCATGGCTCCCCGCCTCGTGGTTCCCCGAAAAACAGTCGTCATCGTCAGTACAGCCGACAGGTGTAGCAGAGGATTTGAATGGAATGGCTCGTTTCCTAATAGAGACGTTTGTGCCACTCTGTTTGATATTTTCGCTGTTCAAATTTTGAGTTGTTGTTGTCGTTTCAGATGGTGGTGGAAGGCGTCCGAGTTTCAAAATGAAAATGGTCAAGCCTGCTGCCGCCGTTGCCACTTGAAACAGTCCGGTCCCACATGCCACACCTACTGCCGCTGACAGCCAAATGGTAACTGCCGTAGTCAGTCCGTGCACAATGTTGCGTCCATTCAAATGAGAGGTACTCGTAATGACACCAGCTCCCACAAAGCCCACTCCACTGGCAACTTGAGACGCCATACGCGCCGGATCGTGCTTGCCACCAATGACATTGAAGCCATAGATCGAGCAAAGCGTAAAGGCTGAAGCTCCCATGGCCACCAGTGCCATGGTTCGCACCCCCGCCGATTGCTTCGATGTTGATCGTTCCTTACCGAGACCCGCTCCCAAAAGGGCCGCCATGACTAGACGCATAGTCAATCGAAACTCAACGGATGCTGAAACAGGGCTCATTACCATGGGACTCATCACCATGGTATCGGAGGCTGCAGCTTTGAGAGGAAAGATCAGCAATACTCCCAAGGCGGGAAGAACCCGTCGGATTCTCGAAAGGAATCTCGAGTGTTCATGTGCCGTGAGTTTGATACCGCGGATCCTCCTCCAGATTGGCATTCCCACAGCAGCCTTGCTATCAGTAGCAGTCTCTTGATTTGTTGGAAGCCTAGCAGCCAATTTGATTGATCGCTTTGGTAATCGCATTCCACATCCATTTCTTTTGGTTGAATATGCAGCACAGATTCGATCGGTTGATCGTTGATGTCGTAGTACCGGCGGTGTGATGGCACTTGGTGAAAAAGATTCCGTCAAACCAAAGAGTGACAAGATCAGGAAGCATAGAAGAAATTTGGAAATCATTTTAAAACGTAGATTCTTGATGATCTTGTAATGGTAGTACTTTGAGAGTTTGTACTATGAATGTGCAACCAGGCGTGTCAGGAAGTTTGAGGATGAGAGGTTGATTTTGTGATGTTTCTCACGAGCATGCATTTTCCTCGCGCGTTTTCATCCATCTGGCTTCGTACGTCGACAGTGAATTTCATTGGTGGAATGAATCTTCCCCAACGAGATTCTCGAATCTAATAGGGCAAACGTTCGATCGCCAAACTCCCAAAAAAGCTGGGAGGGCAGATTAGGTGGAGTATCCCCAAAGAACAGGGGAGTCAGTCTCCCTCCAAAGACCGAAAAACCCATCGACGCGAACACAAATACATGAACAGAAGGAGAAGAAAAAATAACGGCTCAAGTCAAGTCTCGCAATGAACCCTGCTCGCGAAAGGATCCCTAAGGTATCCACGCAAGAAGTCTAGCAAAGTAAGACTGGGGATACTAAATCGTATTTGACTTTAGAAGCTCTTATCATACAGTTTGTGATATATTCGATTACTATTCCTCTTATAATTAATACACCTGAATCGTATGTAGCAGAGGAATGCTATACAAGCGCATCCAGCCAGGGGTATAGAATGGCTGCCTCAAGATAGTGTTATCTTGGACCGACGAAGATCTATTTATCGATTCTTTTTCGTTCAATGATGATAATGATCGTGTTCTTCATCTACCACCACCAAGTAGGACAGTATGAGAGGAATCACAATTTCAGCTCCGCTTTGGATCTGACAGGTGCGCCTCCAGGAGGGACCTGGTAGCCTTCGGCGGTATTCGGATTGCATTCTAGCCTTCCAGAGTGCTAATTCGAGTAGCGACAGCGCCTCTTTTTGTTCAAATTGCCGCAAACAATCATCGATTCGTTCCAAATGCCCTTCTCGTAACGTGGCATGAGGAAGGGTTGCAATTATTTCAATTTCGTTCACCACATGCTGTTTCCATTGATCCAATCCCAATGCTTTGATTCGAGCATGAAAGTACCGCGAAGTCAGATATAAGAGTAGATCCATGGAATCATATTTGTTGGCGATGTAGACGAAGCATTTCAAGCGTCGTTGTTCTTCCTCTGAAAAGACACTCAGCTGTTGCTGTAGCGTTCGGAGGAGGCCATCTATCATGGGAATGGGGACATTGACCATGCACGCATAATCGATAGGAGTATTACCATGGTTGTCTTGGGTGGTCACATTGGAAGGATAGTGAGCCAACACAGTTTCGCAAATTGACATGCAAGGACGGGCCGACAGGACCAAAATGTGAAGTGGAGTCATTCCAAATGAATCCACAAAGCAGCCACCCGCGTAAAAAAAGTCCCCGGTATCCAGATTATCGAGATCATATTCATGGATCGGAAGGGCATCCGCTTTTTGGCACAAGGAAAAGACACCACCACCGCGTTTCCTTCTGCCGGCAGGTCCATCCATTCGAATCGCCTTTTCCAATTGCTTTTGTTTGGCAGCAGTCGTATAGTGTGCTTGATAGTAACACACCTTGTGGAGTGGCAAGTCGTCAAAGCGCCTATCCAAGGCCTCTATATTTACACCGAACCGAAGCTCCAAACTTCGTTCGCAATGAGCAAAGGCGTGGTCACCAAGCCGGTTAACCGACTTTGGAATCTCAATATTCTTGAGCTGCTCGCAATGAGCAAAGGCCCGGGATTCAATCTTTTTCAAGCCCTTTGGTAGTTCTATAGATAGCAAGGCGGTACAGTAAGAAAAGGCACCATGCTCAATCACCGTAACTGCCCATGGAACAGCCATGGTCTTGAGTTTGGAACACCTTGAAAAGGTTTCTTCTCGAATGCAAGTCAAACCAACAGGCAAGAACACATCTTGCAAACTGCAACATCCCAAAAAGGCACGGACTCCAATTTTCTTGCAGGTCATGGGTATTCGGACCTTGGATAAGAGTGAACAATTCAAAAAGGCTTCTGGTCCAATGACTTTGAGCATTTGGGGTAAGGAAACTTCCATCAACATCTTGTTGCCAGAAAAGGCGTTTGCTGCAAGCTGTTGAATGGTATCATCGAGCTTGAGACTATTGACGTTGTTTCTGTCATCTCCTCGGAGCATGGAGGCTGCTGCGGAAGGATGTATTCTCATACCTACTGCTTGGGTATTGTGCTATGACTGTTTCGGGAAACAGAGTGGAATGAATAACACTTGAAGAAATCAATCAGTCGTCAAAATTCTGTGGGAGGTCATTCCAATTTCCACTGAGAAACGTAGAACTGCTCGAGCCTTGACAACGATTGATTCTGGTACCACAGTATTCGGTTTCCCGCTAAGAAGAAGGATAGTAGGACACTTTGGTTGTTTCGGCACTTGTTCTCGCAGTTCGGCTTCTTTTTTTATGATGCCAGTCAGTCGTGTGTGGTATGGATGTCGTACGTTTCGTGAAAATGTATCCCCGATAAATGACCTAAACAGGGGGCAATAACATGGGGGATAAACAAACAAACAAACAAACAAACAAACAAACAAACAAACAAACAAGCAAACAGACAGACAACAGCTTGTATCGACTTCGCGCATAAATTTCCCTGCATTGTAGTTGTATGCTAGTGTTGCCAGGGTATTAGAGCTTATCTAGCCAATCTAGGATAGCCAGCGTTGGTTGCAGTAGTATACACGTGTCAAGTAAAAACTACAAATGTAAATTTCACAGTGTGGTGTGTGGTTGCATCAGCCATATCCAAAGAAGCGGATAGCAAGCCTTGAATCATCATGGGGTAGTAGCGGTTGCCTTACCCATGAATGTCATCATATTGGTCAACACAATGCTGCTTCCGCAATTCACTCGACAGCTCTCGCGCGAATCCCCCAGCGTCGCCTTCTCTTCCTCCACTTTCATTTTCCACAACGCCACTTCCAACAACGACAGAACCTCCATTCTTTCGAACACAGCGAGCTTTTCGTAAATTCAAGCGACTTCGGTAGCTAAAGAGGTCGCATCTGCAAGTTGTACCTTCTCCAGTCCCGACATGATTTCGTCTCTCCAGTGATCCAACCCCAAAAATAAGATGCGGGGTTCCAAGATGCATAGAAGTAACGACTTTGTCACACATGCGGCTGTTGTTGAATGGTTCTTGCATAGGTAAATCCATGGGGTACATCCAAAGACGTCTCGAGATCGCATGATATCCACAGAGGATAACGAAAGGAGCTCCTGAAACAGCTTGAGCCGTGGTCTGTGTGACAGTGCGAGAATATGAAGAGGAGTCATTCCAGCAAAATCCACTCTGCTACAAGCAGCTGGATCAGCCTTGGCAATATCCTGAATGCTATCAATATTGTCTTGTATTGTATGATAGCTCTGGAAATAGCAAGCCCGATGAAGTGGGAGACAGTTGAATCGTTGTTTCAGCTTGCTGACTAGATCTTCGTATCCATTCGCAGCTTCTCCTAACTTAATATCTTCCATAAAGTCGTATTCGTGGACCACAGGATCCAACACGTGTGATCGAGGAAGGCAAAAGTTGACCAGAGAGTTGTATCCATACTGGTTGTTGTATCGAAGTGGACAATACGCAAGAAACCGAACGCGCTTCAACGTTTCGGGCACTTCCACTGAGAGCAATGAGGTACAGCCGACAAACGCACCATAATCAATTAATTCGACGGTTGGCGGGATCCAAAGATGTGTCAAGGAGGCACACCCTTCAAAGGACCTCGCTTCGATCCGTGTCAGAGTGCTTGGTAGAAGTATGTCCCTCAGTTGTGAACAGTGAGAAATGGCGGATCTGCCAATGCTGGTCAAGTTGCATCTTGAAAGATCTAAATGAGTCAACCGACAACTTGCAAAAGCCGCAGCTCCAACATGGGCAACCGATTTTGGAATACTGATATCCTTCAATTTGAAGCAGCCTAGAAAAGCATCGTTAGGGATAACTTTTAGCGCGGATGGAAGGGTCACAGATTCGAGCTCCCTGCAGTAACTTAGAGCGTCTTTGCCAATGGCTGCCACTGTAGAAGGGAAATGAAAGTGTTTGAATGCATTGCCATGGAAGGAATACTCTCCAATTTTCTTCAAGCCCACAGGCAATTCCATCGTTGCAAGGCGGTTGCAAAAAAGGAACGCGCTATGTCCAATCTCAATTACTGAAAAAGGCACATTTACATCCACCAGCGAGTGGCACGACGCGAACGAGCCCTTCGGTATGATGACTAACCCTTGAGGAAGCCTAGCATGTGTCAAACTAGTACACTCCATAAACAAGCCAATTTGCAGGTTACATGCATCGCTCACAATTTCAATGCTTTGTAGCTTTTTGCATCGAAGGAATGTACCTTCACCAATGAGCTTCAGGCTCACTGGAAAACTTCCGACGACTTCGAGCTCAGAGCAATCAGTGAAAGCGTTCGGACCTATCTCGACAAGAGTCGACAGAAAATTTTGCTCCCGCAATCGGGTGCAATTTTTAAACCAATCCTTCTTGGTATTCCACATTTACCAAGTTTCCTCGTCCTCTGAACGCATGAGGTGGAATCGTTTTGACAGAGCTATCAATCCGTAATGAGGTAACATTTGTCGGAATGGAGGACAGGTCTGTGTTCTCATAGTACACAAAGACATCTTCCGAGGCGTCCTCGTGGCTCCTTTTCCGTGACATTGACACCTAAGTATTTTTCTTTTTTTGAATGAAAGTGACAAACGTCAGCACAGCAATACGTCAATAGTCCCTGGCTTATTCGAATGATAACAGCAATGCTGGAACCATTTACTTCGGGTTTCGATTTATTTTATTGGGACTACTTTCAACTTGTACGACGATGGGAACAGATTTAGATCTTCCTATTTTGTCCGGTTGAAGAACGGAACGCGGTAAATACTCAAGATTCAACATTCATTCACCACTACCGGTACAAATAATTCAAACCGCAAGAACACTTCATGTATCCACTTTCAAACAGTTGGCGATACTACCGCCCTTTTAAGAAGGATCATGGGTCGAAAGTACAAGGAGAGCTGCAATAAGAATGGTGCAAACCTACCACCAAATTTGAACAACGCACAAACCTCATGTGCACCCAGTAGATCCGATGGCAAAGAAATTGGAAAAGAGATGAATGTTGCCGAGGCGATTCACAGCGAAGGATCAAAACAGCAGCAAGAGAAAGAAGAATCAGATCGCCCCGGAAATTTACTGCAGGCTGAAGTCGCACCGGATATCAATGCAGTAGTTCAAGATGCGGTTCAACGAGCCGTGCGAGAGGCCATGTCTTCGAATCATCATCATCATTCAGCACGACAGACATTTCCTCAGCAACCACTCGCAACAGTAGTTTCATCCAGCAGTAACATTCATGACAAAGATAATGAAGAAAATGACGGGAACGATCTTTTCAGAGGCAAACTTTGGATCTTGGTTGCAATTGTGGTGGTGGTGGCCATGGCTGTTGGAATTGGAGTTGCTGCTAGTCGTGACGATGATGATGATGTTTCGTCGCAGATGGCCGCTAGGATGCCATCCATGGCTCCAAGCGACATGGCATCTGCGATGAGACTGATGTCTCTCATCTATCCTGGTCAGGAGATGGAGGATCTTTCACCAGCAGCATACAATGCCATTCAATGGACTGCAATAGAGGATGATTTTGTGCTCAACACAATGGTGGTTACGAGTGAGCTGCTGGAACGACACGCTCTTGTCACCATGTACTACAATCTGCGTGGTGAAGGCTGGGTCTTTGATTCATCAGACAACTGGCTGACGAGTACATCTCACTGTGACTGGGAATTTGTTGAATGTGACGAGAATGGTTCTGTCATTAGTTTGAACTTTCGGTCCAAAGGACTCCAAGGTAGTTTACCGGCAGAAATTGGGAATCTTAGTAACTTGATAGAGTTACACCTTGTGGGAAATCGATTGACAGGGTCGTTGCCCACCCCAAGCTTCGGGCAACTCACAAAGCTTCGTTCACTCTTTTTGGACGATAACCGAATGAAAGGATCGTTACCGAGCCATCTTGGCTTGCTCGCAGACTTGGAGCATGCAACGTTCAATAATAATTTGTTCACTGGTCAAATACCAACTGCCATTGGCCGGTGGACCTCCATTCGATCACTTGATCTCTCGGCAAACAGCTTTGCTGGATCCAGCATACCCACTGAAATTGGGAACATGCACCTTCTCGAATCATTGGACATTGCGGGAAACCAACTTTCCTCGGCAATACCGAGCTTTTTGGGGACAGCTACGAGTCTCACTAGACCAAGTCTCTCGGACAATTTTCTAAGTTCGACAATACCGACAGAAGTGTTCTCACTCACCGGATTGTTGAATATGAATTTGCATAACAACTCCTATTTGATTGGACCTGTTCCCTCGGAAATTGGTGCTCTGACACAATTGATAACCTTGGTATTGAGTGAAAATCGTCTGGATTTCCTTCCATCAGAGATTGGAAGTTGCAGTGCACTTGAATTTGTATATGCACACAGCAATCGATTCGGCAAGACGATACCGACGGAGGTTGGGAATCTAGTGAATTTGAATCAGTTGGGACTCGACAGAAATGCTTTCACTGGAACCATCCCCAGCGAAATTGGTGCTATAGAAGGCCTTTCGATGCTTTACCTAAATGACAATCGGATTAGCCATGCCATACCCAGTGAATTTGGACGGCTATCAAACTTGCTAAAGTTGCAGTTGAGTTCGAATCGACTGACGTCAACGATCCCAGCCGAGCTATCGAATCTCAAGCTCGTAAGAAATGTCGACCTGACTGACAATATTTTGACTGGGAGTGTGCCGTCATCTTTGAATATGTTGGGACGGCGTATCTCGGGGTTTTACCTCTCTTCGAACAACTTTACAGGTGGATTGGAAAACTTGCTGTGTGACTCTACAAGCCTTAAAAACTTCGAAGCGGACTGTGACCTTGTCTGTAACTGCTGTACTACAAGTGTTGGAAGTTGCTGACAACCTTTGGGAAGATTGCGAGCTTGTCTGTGATCTGTGACCTTGCATCGTGTAAGGAGAATTTGAATTTAAAAGGAGCTAGTAACCCCTGGAGTACGCTGTATCGATACCATGCTTCTGGTACCTATCTAGAAATTGGTCTGGAGATCAGCATTCAACAGCGTAATCGCTAGTTTATGTTCGTGCTAAGAGGCGTTGAGTACAAACAATGACAACCCAGGTTAGGTATCGCACTATTTAGAAGGTACCTGGTACCGTACCGGTTCACTTCCGACCATAGGAAAGGCCTAACGAATACCTTCGACTTCTTTGACCCAACATAGGCCGCGGTTGAATGATGACACTGGATGATCCTTCTCATATCCATCATCGTTCATTCTATTGTCACTCTCTAGCAACCATGCCTAAAAAACAGTGGTCTACCGTCGTAGCCAATACGTCTACCAAAGACCGTGGTGATATTCGGCGAACGGGTGATCCTACCTCCCATCCCGAACTGGGCTATCAAGGAGTGCAGACTTTGTATGAAGCCTTTCGACGTGGACAAACCCTAAACCCGCTAGGGCCCTGTCTTGGGTTTAGGGCTGTCTCAAAAAGCAGTGGAATGGCGACACCTTTTATCTATTCCTCCTATACTGAAGTTCTCTCAAGAATTGATTGCTTTGCTGCTGGATTGGAAACCTTGAAATTGGTTCCTCCCACCGATGACAATCTGACCTTGGTGGGTTTGTACATGCGCAATTGCATGGAATGGTTCATTGCCGAACACGCCATTTTCTGTGTCGGTGGAGCTACTGTTCCATTTTACGATACATTGGGTCCCGAGAGCGTTAGTTTCATCTTGAAGCAGACCGGTACCAAGACGGTTGTTAGCACTAGAGATGAATTGGAACGCCTCTGCACGGTCAAGAAATCTGGCGAGTGTCCCCACTTTGAGTACGTTGTCTTGGTGGACGGCGTGATTCCCCAAGCCGATGCCATGGCCAGAGAGGCCGGGCTCCAGGTCATGAGTTTTGCCAAGGTGGAAGCCATTGGAGCGCAGACTATTGCCACTACGGGCCACAAGCACAGTCCCCCCTCGGGCAAGGATGTCTTTACTTTTTGCTACACCTCTGGGACTACCGGGAATCCCAAGGGTGCTATTTTGACGCATGAGAATATTGTGTCGGCCATGGCAGGGGCCATGAATGCGTCTCTTTCTCTTTCGATAGCCGATCGTCACTTGTCCTATTTGCCATTGGCACATATTTTTGAAAGAATTATCCAGTGCCAGGTGTACATTAATGGGGCCTCTATTGCCTTCTATAGAGGAGATCCTCTCTTGCTCATTGACGATATGCAAGCTTGCCGACCCACAGTGATGCCAGCTGCTCCCCGAGTCTTGAACAAGATTTATGACAAGGTAAGAAAACGGAGAAGTGATGGGTTGATGAGCAAAGCAGACGACTGTTCGCTTTATTTACTGATTTTTTTTAATTTTTGCCATGATAGATTCAAATTGGCATCAACGCAGCTGGAGGATTGAAAAAGAAGCTCTTCGATGCTGCAGTCGCCTCCAAGACACACAACTTGCTAGAGAGTGGAGAACTCAAACACCCATTATATGATGCCCTCATTTTCAACAAGATCAAAAAGGGATTGGGATTGGATTGTCTCCGTCTCATGGTTAGTGGATCTGCTCCACTTTCCAAGACAGTCATGATTTTCTATCGGATCCTGCTTGGAATTCCCGTCTTGGAGGGTTACGGTCAAACCGAAGGTGCTGCGTGCGCCACCATTTGTGACCCCGAGGACATGCAAAGTGCTGGACACGTTGGAGCCCCCAATCCAGCCTGTGAGATTGTTCTCGCCGATGTTCCTGAAATGGGATATTTGCATACCGACACGAGCCACAAGGGCCAACCATGTCAAGGACGCGGTGAGATTTGGGTCCGAGGACCAGTCGTCTTTAAAGAATACTACAAGGAACCCGAAAAGACTCGTGAGACGGTCGATGAGGAAGGATGGTTGCATTCGGGAGACATTGGTTTGTGGACGGTGGAGGGCCAGCTTCAGATCATTGATCGCAAAAAGAACATTTTCAAGCTATCGCAAGGAGAATACGTGGCTCCGGAAAAGATTGAGAATGTTGTGATTCAATCCTTATTGGTTGCACAAGCGTTTGTCTATGGGGATTCGTTGCAAAGTGCTTTGGTGGCCATTATCGTGCCCGACGAAGAACCACTTCGCAGTCTCTTGGCATCGGATGATTCTCTGTCGACTTTGGCTAAGGCTAGCTTTGCGGAAATTTGCAAAAGTCCTCAAGTGAACAAGCTGATTATGAATGAAATCAGCCAAGAGGCCAAGAAGAATGGATTGAATGGAATTGAAACACCTAGGGCGATTCATTTGGATACTGAACTCTTTTCGGTGGAGAATGGATTGCTCACGCCCACATTCAAGCTAAAGCGCCAACAAGCTAGGGACAAGTACGAGAAACAAATCGAGGAAATGTATGCGGCCATGCCAAAACCAAGGAGTAAGATTTAAAGATTCTACTTTTTTTATATTTTAAATATAATATTAATGATAGTCGTAAAATCCAACTTGGGAACTAAGTAGTAAGAGTAGTTTGTGGCTGATGACCGTTTCCCGAGCTACAATGAACAACTAGAATCTTTCAAAAATTGAATGAGAAATAAACGACTTAGGCAGCCATTCTTCTAAAGGTTGTTCGCTCAATGGCAGCAACAACATCGTTCAGCTGTGGTAGTGCCGCCTCTTCAAGGTCCTTGGCATATGGCATGGGAACATCTGCTCCGCACACACGCTCCATGGGGGCATCCATGTAGTTGAAAGTGTCGGTTTCCATAATCATGGCAGAGATTTCGGCACCAACTCCGTGCTGAGGCCATCCCTGTTCCAAAGTCACGCATCTTCCAGTCTTCTTGATGGAACCAAGAATGGCATCTCTATCGAGCGGGCGGATGGAGAGCAAGTTAATCACCTCGACGCTGGTTCCCTTGGCGGCCATTACTTCGGCAGCCTCCAACGCGAGTCCAACTTCCTTGGAGTAGGTAATGAGAGTCACATCGGTTCCTTCCTTTTCAATTTTGGCCTTTCCGATTTCAATAACAAAGTCCTTCGATTGCGCCTCGTCGGACATTGGGAAGCTAACTCCATACATGAGTTCGTGTTCCAAGACCACCACAGGGTTGGGATCACGGATCGCAGCCTTGATGAGTCCCTTGGAATCCTCCGATGAATATGGAGCGACAACCTTTAGTCCAGGGACACTTCCAAACCACGCAGCAAAGCACTGAGAGTGCTGAGCAGCAGTACCGGCACTGTACCCATTTGGTCCACGGAAAACAATGGGGCAGGCCAAGTTTCCTCCACTCATGTAGAACTGCTTGGCGGCACCGTTAAGAATTTGATCAATGGCTTGCAAGCTAAAGTTCCAGGTCATGAACTCCACAATGGGTCGTAGATCGTGGAAGGCAGCGCCCACGGCCATTCCAGTAAAGCCAGCTTCGGTGATGGGGGTATCAATGACCCGTTTCTCTCCGTACTTTTGGTACAATCCCTTGGTGACCTTGTATGCACCTTGGTACTGGGCAACTTCTTCTCCCATGATGAAGACATTTTCATCACGTTCCATTTCTTCATCGATACCCTCGCAAATAGCTTCTCTCACAGTCATATCTTTGGTGGCCATGCCACGGGCAAACAGGCGTTGGGATGCCTGAACAAAATAATGGAAGGATCGTGCGGGTGGGTGTCTGTGTGAGCGAGGATGATTCTTCTTCCTACAAATAGTGGATGACTGACTCTCGAAAATGAATTAGCGTACCTGACGGCTCAAGGCCCCTTTAGTGCAAACTGTTCGGATGGAAGACAACATGGTAAACAACAATGGTGTAATGAAACTAAAAAGGATATGTTCGGATCGTCAGCAGTCGAAGCAATATAAAAGGATGTGCCGACCATCGGCGACTCTCGGAATTTAGGCGGAACTTCTGGCGGCTGGGAAAAAGATCTTTCCAAGGTTCGATCACTCTGACTAAGATATCGCGCGATTGACCCGTGCGATGGTCCAAGCGTCGGCCGGACCATTTTCCGAGATTTGGGGGTGTTTCAGGAGGAGGAGAGAGAGCGCATCATAATCAATGCGATATTGTTGTAGGTAGTCCAATCAATCCGCCGCCGATCCTCCAGAGCACCTTGGTGGTTGGACATCCCCCCCACCTTTTTACAAACAAACAAACAAACAAACAAACCATGATGGCTATGATGACAATTCCGCGACTGCTGATATTACTGTCATCTCTGCTATCGTCAACGGTTGTTACTGCCCGGTCATGTGAGCGGCTCAAAGCAACTTTGACATATACACAAGAGGAAGCGCCTCGAGATCTTTCCAGTGTGGTGAGTCAGTCCAACCTTGTTGTTGTTTTGTTATTGGAGCGTGGCCTGGTTTCGTTCGTTCATTTCCCGTCTCACAAATTGAAATTCTCCTCGTCAACAAAACCAATATACAGCTTCCAGTAGTGGTCGAGAAAGTAAATCGCGTATTGGATGGTGTGGTGGACGTCGAAGTGGAATGGACAGGAGCCGATTTGCATGGACGAGTGGGAGAGCACATTGTCGAGTGTACCGTCACTCGTCTTGCCTCTGCTGTGGCCTCGGAAGGGCTTGAAATTTACCAGGATGAGGATGGAAGAGAAGTGACTTCGCAATGCTTTCACGTTCCCTTTACCATTTTGGATACAAACGAATGCTCCTTGCCCGCCAAACATCCAATGCGTCAC
Organism: Cylindrotheca closterium; assembly: GCA_933822405.4. Classification (NCBI taxonomy): domain Eukaryota; phylum Bacillariophyta; class Bacillariophyceae; order Bacillariales; family Bacillariaceae; genus Cylindrotheca; species Cylindrotheca closterium. Next base: position 153,587 of record CAKOGP040002103.1, read on the forward strand.
CTGTGTCCGGCTCCTTCCGTGTGTGTCAATACCATCGGATCCTACGAGTGTGTCTGTCCCACTTTTGATAATAAAAGTGACGAGTATCCAGCGACAGCCGATGACGAATTCTGGAATTGGCTGAACCAACAAGAACGATCTCGATGGGAAGTTTCCTACGGATCCAGTGCCAAGTCTTCCTGTGTCTCGGCAGTTTCCACCCACGATTGTTGCCCTTCCACCAGTTCGACTCCTGATGGCCGTACTTGCCGCAGAAACTTTCACTGTCCCCCCGATCCTTGTGCCAAGAGCGATTGTGCCTCCAATGCCGAATGCGTACGAGCGGAATCGCCCTTGGAGAAACCCAACTACCGGTGTGTCTGTCCCGAAGGCCTCATGGGCAGTGGACGGGCCTGTCAACCCAAGGATCCCAAACCTGTGCCCAAAGTCATGTTTGATGGTGTGACTCCTACCGAGACTACTGTCAAGAATGGATATTATTGCGGTTGTACCGTTCCGGTTGTAGATGCCTGTAGTGGATTTCCTCCTTGCAAAGGTACGTTTCCGTTTGGGGTAGCTAGCTAGCTAGCTAGATAGATAGGAATGAATGAACGACAACAACGATGATCGAATGCAGCTGCTAACACTTCTTCCTTTCTACGTTTTGTATAACAGGCAAGCACGAAATTTGTACCGTTTCGGCAGACAACGAACCAGTCTGTGCGTGCAAACCGGGTTATGTCTACAACGAACAATATGGATGTGTTGATGAAAGCCCACCTACGTTGCGATTGCGTCACGATCCCGACCGGGATCAAACCCTTCGTTTGAAGCAAGGAGACGTCTACCAAGAATACATGGTGGACATTCTTGATGAAAATGCCGAAGATTACTTGCGTTCTCTCAAAATTTCTTATAGCCGACCCCTGCCCACTGGTTGTTTGACTCATGTTGGGGAATTTCACGTCAATTACACGGTAGCCATGCCTTGGGCGACTCCGCCTTACGTTCGTACTACCCGTCGAGTGGTCATTGATGACATTGATGAATGTTCCATCAATGTTTCCAGATACCAGCATTCCTGCCCGTCCCTCGTTCCCCAGTGCGATCGAGCGGCTGGGGCCAAGTGTATCAATACCATTGGAAGCTATGCTTGTCAATGTCCCCCCCAATCGTCTGGAGATGGATTCTTGGAGTCGGCCAACTTTGGAGGATTGGATGCTCCCGACTCGTACAATGGAGGAACCAGTTGTGTGGATACCAGCAAACCCGTCATTAAACTGCAGGGTCCCAATCCAAAGGTTTTCAAAATTTGCGAATGTGGCGGATTGTCAGGAATTATGAGCAAGGCCAAGAGCGCCGATGATGCCAAGCTTCATGGGGAGCAACAAGGCTTGTATTCTCATGACATTCAGGAAATGATTCGTGCCACTGCTGGTGCCGAATTGTGTGCGACACACGAAAAGACCAGCCCCAATCCTTCCGACTGCGTCAAGGCGACGGATCACACTCATCAAGGGGATGTAGATTTGTCAGATCGAGTGGTGGTTGGTGCCCCCATTCAAAAGTCTGCCCATCATTGGGTGGTTCCCTACAATGTGGTGGACGACGCTGGAAACGAAGCTGCCACAGTCTACCGGGATGTCGAAGTGCAGGAAGTCGACTTGGCATCTTTGGAAAGTAAGATTCGACAAGAAGTCATCAAGGAGCAAGAAGCCAAATCCAAGCGGGAAATCAAAAAGGCCATTCAGGAAGAAAAGGCCAAGTGGGTCAAGGAGAATGTTGTCGCCACCACTGGCAACCGTCGCACGTGTCCCGCCTGTCCACCTTGTGACTGCCCCGATGCCTCGTCGTCCGTTTCGGCCGCCAGTTGCCGGGCTTACTGCACTGGTGTTTCGCAAAGCTGTCAATTGAGTGATCAGAGCTGGGTTTACAGCTTCATTTTTGCCTTGCATGGATTTTTCCCAGCCAATGCTGTTCCAATTGTAGCATTGGTCGTTGTCTTGGCTGGCTTATTCATGGTCGTCAAGTTGATCTTGTCTTGTTGCTTCAATCAACAACCCCGTCGATACGATTATGGGGACTATCGAAACGACAATGACGGCAATGACGAAATGTCAGTCTTGGCGGTCCAACCAAATCCTACCCCATCGCATGGACCATCCGCAGCAACACCAAGTACTGCTAATGGAAGACCACCAATGGGCTCTCCATTGGGCAACAACAATACTGGTTTTGGTTCTCCACCTCCCAATTCTCTTTCTGTTGGAGGCGCCACTCGCCCATTCTTTTCTCCCGGAGCTCAATCGGCACAACAAACGCCTTTGACAGGAGGTGCACCTCCTTCTGCCTCCTTGACCCCATCAGCTCCCAGCATGGGATACGATGAGAGCATTTTCAACAGTCCATCAATTATCCGACCGTCACGAACTGGGGATGGAGTTCAAAGACGGAATCCGTATCACTAAACAATTCTAGTTTAGATAGTGCTCTGTATGTATATAGTGTGGGGTTTTGAGAGTGTTAAAATCCTAGTATTTGGTCTTTTGAAGCTACAGTACTGTATACTCTTGCAAGTTTGGAGTGATCGAATTGGTCGGAGTCGCTCATGGCGATCATCGCATTATCATTATCATACTGTACCACATCCGTCGACAGATGACCGACGATGGAAGCCGACGACAGCGATGAGTTTCCAGCACAACTTCCAGAGCCACAAGACTTAGGCGAAGAACCTCATAGTCACGATCAGGAAATATTGAATATTGTGAAGCTCATTGAACAGCTTGAAGCTTCGTCTGAAAGGCGTCATTATGATGATGACGTTCCCAAAGAAATTGCTTTGGACAACCCGACAGAAGGAGGGGAAGGATCCGAATCAAACATTAGAATAGAAGATCAAATCAACAATGGTGGTGGTGTAGAAAGTCAACAAGTACGTCAGCAAGCACCTGGCCAAGAACAACGCCATGAAGCAGGACAACAACCGCAACAACCACAACAAGATCAGGAAGAACAGGGGCAACCACCAGAAGCGAATCTACATCCCTTTCTGTTGAATGAAAACCGACCCGACGAGGATGAAATCGTCGAATTACAAATCCGACAGACTACAGAAATTATCGCCCAATCTTTGGCGCGATACAGAGCCCAGGGAGTCCCCGAAGATGATTTGGAATTGGTACTCATTCCACACAGTGCCGGCGGCAATTTTCTATCGAGAGGAGCCTGGTTTGGAGCCTTCATCTTGTCGTCTGTGGTGTTACTATTCACATTACAAATGCAAGCCATGTTTGGACGCACAGTGGTAGTGGACGTGACCTTTGACGATCTCATGTACGAATTGTTGGAGATCCGACACTTTTCATCCCAGGTGCAGCAGTGTCACAAGGACAAGAACAGTACTACCACTATGGAAGATGATGCATTTCCTGCCAGTCCATTTTCGATAGAGGGAAATGATTGTAGCAATGGCGTCCTTCACATTCCTGCACTACATGTACTGCGGGATCCTTCCTTGCATCCACAGAGCAACCGCTTGATGCGGTATCGACAAGGCCTCAATCTCACTTGGAGAATGCCATGTCAAACCACCAACCGTGCATTGTTGACGCCACAGGAATGTAGTGCTTTGGACGAAATGGAGGGTGTGTGTACCATAAACAAGAAGGATGATGCCATGTGTTTTCGTGGGGTCCATGACAACATTGTCTCTGACAAGGAAGTCGACGCTACGCTAAACTTTGCCAAGGAATTGCTCAAAGATGGCAGTGACCACTTTGACGTATATCTGGCAAGTAAATTGGAAGAAAAGTTGCCAGAAGTGGTGAAAAAGCTACGAAACTTGCTGGCTGACGTTTATTCTCTGCCGCAAGAAGTCGAACCATTTGCCTTTCGGATACTTGCAGCTGGTCCAATGGACGGCTATGGAGTGAGCCGAAATGAACCTTATCTAAACCAGCGTGTAAGTTACCTGTCATGGTTCTCAACTGTCTAGCTACTATCCGCCTACCAGACAGATACAGCTTTTTACTGACCATTTTCTTTTCTTTTTTATTTATTTTGTATGATACACTAGCGTTATGAAAGGTGGGTCAGGATCCAAAAAGTGAAAAACGAAGGAGCAAAACCCTCCATTCCATGGCCTTTTCGTTGGGAACCTGTTCGGGACCAATGTCTACTCTTGTCGGATATGGAAGCGGACCCAAACTTTTCCATATATACCTCAGTCTTTTTGACGACGGGTGCCGGGATGGATTATCGAGGTGGAACAACGCTCTATGTGGACGAGGAGGATAGTACACTTGGTTCGAATCGAAGATCCAAGATCCAGCGTGGTCTGGTGATAGATGGTTCAGAAGGAAGAGTCGTCGTTTCGACGGGTGGATTAGAGAACAAGCGCTGTCGGTTGCCCCTTCGAGAAGGCCTTCGAATAGAGCTACAAATTTGGTGGGATTCGGCGCCATCTGACTGAACTTTGGAGAAGCAAATTTAACGTCGATTTCGCACCGGTACTTATTGCCTCTATTCTTCAGAAGACTGAAAGAAGGTGCACAAGCAGAATTAGTTTCTATCCATTCTGGCAGAAACTTGAGGGAAGGACTCGAGAAGACTAGCTGAAAGCATGGGAAGTCTTCATTTCAAAAAAAAAGGCTGTACAGTGTCGCATCTTCTGGAATTGGACAGGCTCCAGATGGAATCTACCGGTATAATCCGAAAAGGTCATGCACCATTGGTATACACTAAAAAAGAGTAACCTTAGGTTGGTACAAGAGTCGTACCAATCGACAGAATTTCGATCGTCATTCATTCGCCCGTTCGTGATGTCAGTCAAAAATAAGCGAAAAGTCGTGGAGGAATTGAAATGGGAACAAGGTCTTGTAGGACTCCAATTTCTTTATCTTCGTTATACAGGATTCAAATAGACTTTTAAAATGGCTGATAGTGGAACGGTAAAATTGGTATGTCATTCATTATTTCCAAACCTGAAACAAGACGATGCAGAGCCAAAACGAATCTCCTTCCGTTTCAACTGAAGCGGATCGTGGCGTTTCATGCTATGGACTTTGCTTGTTGTTGTCCACCTAGCTAGATGGCGTTTGCAGTCGAGAAGACATATCATTAAATTCCCTTGCGCATGTTTGTATTGTGTGGAGAATGAGACTCATTCTTTGTTTTCTTTCTTTCTTC
>CAKOGP040002103.1:158765-223327 GCA_933822405.4 Cylindrotheca closterium
ACTTTGCTTGTTGTTGTCCACCTAGCTAGATGGCGTTTGCAGTCGAGAAGACATATCATTAAATTCCCTTGCGCATGTTTGTATTGTGTGGAGAATGAGACTCATTCTTTGTTTTCTTTCTTTCTTCCCCCCTATTGCACACTTTTCTGCTTGGCAACAATGAACTCACACGTCTCACACGGACAATTCTCATTGAATGACACCAACTACCAACGCATCAATTTCGCTTTTACAATTTGAATATATAAAAAAACACACACCCACACATATATACGCCAAAAAAAAACCAGGTAAGCAAGGAAGGAGACGTCCATGAAGTCCCCATTTCGGTAGCCAAAATGTCGACATTGGTTGCCACCAGCATTGACGATGACGACGATGAAGACGACGACGAAGTCCGTGAGATTCCTTTGCCCAATGTGAAGGACGCCGTCTTGCAAAAGGTCATTGACTACTGTACACACTACAACAAGGAACCCATGACGGCCATTCAAACACCATTGAAATCCAACAAGATAGAAGATATGGTCCAACCATGGTACTCGAATTTTGTGCAAGTCGAACAAAATTTATTGTTTGAGTTGGTGACTGCGGCCAATTTTATGGATATCAAGCCATTGCTGGACTTGACTTGTCTGGCCGTGGCAGTCTTGATCAAGGGGAAACAAGCCAGCGAACTCCGAGCAATGTTCAACATTAGCAACGAGTTTACTCCGGAAGAAGAAGCACAAGTACGAGAGGAAAACAAGTGGGCGGAAAATCAAGAGTCATAAAGAGGCAGTCAGTCAATCAATCAATCAATCAATCAATCAATCAATCTCTACTATGTTGGGTATTAATTTATTATATTTGTAACATCATAAAATGCAAAAGTTAACATTGCAGTATTTTGGATGATGTACTATGGTCGTCATGGAGTTTGGAAAGTGCAGAATGATGGGAGATGCCTTTATATTGTAGGTACGAGTACACTTCTTGGAGACGCTTTCGTTCTTAGAACGGAAGCTACAGTACAGTACAGTATAGTATGGAAAATCAACACATTGGTAAAAGAAAGCACTGTTACAGTCGAGGAAGTTCGAGGGTGGTGGTATAAAGGAACTAGCTAGTGCTCCAGTCGCATTAAAATTTCTAATATTAATACAATTGAATTTATAAATTATACCTGGATTGATTTGTAGGATGTTCAATAATAATAATAATAATAATAATATTCATTCAATTCAGTAGTCACCATGGCCATGTTTGTTTTCGCTTTGGCAACCACCACAGCTGCAGTCGCTTTCACCAGGTCGGTGCTGACCAATATGAAACGACGGATAATCCTCATCATCATCATCATCAAAAAATTGCTTGCTCCTCCTCATCGGATGATGATTCCACGTCGGAACCTACAAAGTCGTACCGGTACTGGACGGCCAAAATTTGAGCTGGTAGTCCTTGTAATTGGTCAACCTCGATAATGGTCACACAATCCTTGCACCAAGAATCCAAAACATTGGCAACCTTGTGTAGGAGAGGATTGTTGTTGTTGTTGTTGTTGTTGCTGCTGCTGACATCTGAAATGGCCTTGTAAAAGTTCATTGATAAATCTTTCAACAGAGAGATGGATCCTGTGAGTTCCATCTCCTTGGCAATCAATGGCATGATTTGTTCAATGAAAGGATATTCGCTGGGAGCTTTTCCATTCAATTCCGAGGGCATGTTATAAGACTCTGGAAAAGCCTTCAACAAGAGAATGACTGCATTTTGAACCTCGAGGCGATTGCATTTCTTGACCAGGGCATGGATGGGCAGATTCCCCTGATGCAATGATTTTTGGCTGACGAGTTTGGGGCATGTTTGGATCAAGTATTGGATGATTTCGACGGAATCATTGCCGTAGTGTGAAAACTCTTGCAAACCGGCACAAACGAGGCCCAGAACCGAATAGCCCATAGTCTTGTATGTCATGCCCCGTGGATGTTGCTCCGCCATCCACCGAAAGAGATCGGCATTGCATTCCGTGGCGCCCCCGAGGATGGAAGCTAACGCAGTATATCCGTGGTAGCGGGGGCTGTTCTTTTGAGCAAGACCTTTGGGGTAGGCTTGGAAAAAACGACGCACGGTGGATGCCGAACAGTTGGAATTGGCCGCAGTATATTGTCCAAGAAAATCAAAGACAGGAGGGCGCCGGTTTGCCACAGCAGTAGTGGTATGATCCAACACCCAAGGATGGGTCTCGGCAATCCAACACATTAGTTGATAATGACAATCGTGCCCCGCAATGATATGAAGGGGGGGTGATATCTTCAATGCCGCAACCCATAGTACGTCTCCACACAAGAGCCGAAGGATTTTTCTCAATGAGAAACTGAATGGCAGGATGCGACCATTCTCGGTGCAACTTCTCACATGCCATAATAAACAACAACGAGTCACTGCTGCCAACCACCCTTGCCAGCACTGGATTCTCTGTCAGGGCTTGAATCAGTCTGACATTGAATTCTTCACACGCTCGCTGGACCTCTTCTTCCGTGTTATTATTGGCATGCCCTGGAATCTGAGAGGCTGCAGCAATTAGCTCATGAAACATGGCTGCAGTTGCTTCATTCAGTTCGGTTTTTGGTAGTGGCGTTACGAATTCAACACCACTGTTGGTTGTGGTGCTCATTGTCTAATAATTGTCTATCGCACTTTTTTATAAAACGCAAACGACACCAATACCGTATGGTACCGTACCAGGTACTACTGTATGCGTTGTGATATTCTAGACGCATGGATGACAGCGTTTCGGATCGACCAAAAAGGATTTCGTCTACTCTACATACTCCCATCTTCCCACATTCCCACGAAATAAGCCTTTGGACTAGACGGCTGGTCGGACTAATACAGCTAATAATATAAGAATGGTGGTTGACTTCCGAGAATGGGTTGATGATTTATTTGATTTGATTGCATGTTGAATGTTTGTCAACTGCTTTCTCTTTCTCCCTTTCTATATTTTCCTCGTGCCTACGTGGAATTCTACATAACTACCGGTAGACATTGTACGCAAAATTGGATGGCGCAAAGTGGAAAATCTGCAACAACTATTGTTGGAGACGTTGCATCATTTTGAATTTTGCATTGGAACAACACTGTTCGAAGCATCGATCCAATCCATTCATCCAATCCAATCCAATCCAATCCATTCTCAGCCGACTAGTAACACCATACGTCACTGCAACAGTATACTACAGCAACAACCACAACAAACCACAAGCACAACCCATACAATGCCCACCTCTTATTTCGATGTTGACGCCATCTTGGCCGAAGAAGAATTGATTCCCTGCACCACCTTGTTTGAATTTTCACACTTGAAACATTTGGATCCCGATGCCAGCATTGGTGGAGGACGCTCCTCCTCCTCCAAGAAGTCTAGAGCTAAAAACTATTTGGAAGAAAACTCGCGCATCAAGCTCCCTTTGTGGGCCTTGGAAAAGTGGGCCAATTTGGGATTTGTACGATTGCAATTGCCACGGCATTATGGACGCAAGGCACGAGAACGATTGGAAGCGGATCCAGGAGATGCTGATTTGAGGTAAGCATCATGTAGTTGTACTTGGACTTGTGTAACGAAAGCAATTGGGTGCTAAAAATGCTAACCACGCCCCATTATCCTTTTACGATGACACAGGAAAAAGAATGAACGATTTTTCTTGGCGGGCAAAGTTCTAGTGGATTTGATTCTAACCTCGTCCGAAAAGGTCGCTACTGCCATTGCTTCCAGCCCTCGATGGCGTCAAAATGCCCGACGCACCGCCCACACCCGGGCCTTGGAACAAGTCAGCGAAGATGCTACGTTACTAAAACGAACCCTGCTCAAGACCTTTGCGGGCGAACGACTCCGCCAAATGTTCAATTGGGCCCTGAGTACGGGGGGAGACGACGACGTCTCCCACTTTTTGGCCAAGCTCACGGAAATGGAAAAACGACTCTTTCATACGGGAGCCACCGCAGTGGCCAACAAGGAACACTGGTCCGTCTTTGGAAGTCGGCGTTTGGTGAGCGCCAATGCCAGTGTCAACAAACGACGATCTCTGACGGCGAATGCTCAAGAAGAGGCATCAAGGGTGGCCTCGCCAGATGCCAACGAAAATGGTCCCAAACGACAGCGTCGGCAATGATGGATGGCAATGTAGCATAGCATAGCAAAGCATAGGGAATACTACGTACTATGTACTAATGATAATGATAGAAAACAAAACGGAATTAATGAACTACTCGTACTCGCAAATAAAAATTCCAATCGAAACCTGCCACCAAGATCCGCATTAAATTAAAGGCTGTTTCACTAAAGGCTGTTTCTCTCACGCAACGATCTGCACGACAACCTTCACCGTCAGCAACTACGATTATATCCTAAACTCAAATACTATTCTTACAAACTAGATTATTTCTTTCGAGTTATATTATTGGCTGGCTTCGCAATGAAATGAAATCAAATCCTCCACTTCAGAGGTTCATCAAATCTCCAAATGGATTGCCCTTGATGGCACATCCTGCGGTTCGAAGGGCATCCATGGCCCTTTGTGCGCGCTCTTGCTGTTCGGAGAGAGCCATAAATTGAGAATCTAATGCTCTCAAGTGAGAATTATGCAATTTTGCATCCAATTCCTTCTCTTTTTGTTTTTGTTGCCATTTGGCATGTCGTTGTTTCTCTTTGGCTCGGAACGCCAAAGATTGCCGTCTGCGTCGCTTGCAATCCTTCATGTACTCTTCTACGTCCTTGCGTGCAAGAGAGTCCAACTCAAACATCTCGCGTTCATGGTCTTGTTGTTGCGATCTTTGGTTTTCTGCATTCAACTTTTGCATTTGCTTCTCCTTGCCTCGGTATTGCAAGGATTTTCGACGACGTTCCTCCATTTCCTTCTTGTATGCCTCGACATCTTTTTGACCTAATGAAAATGAAAAAGAAAATGAGAAGAAATATGGTTAGCATGTATCATATCAGTATTGCTTGACTCCAACCATTCATTTTGTCAGTCATCAAAGTACGTACATTCCGATTGCAAACGACCTTCGGCAATTCCTTTGTGCACTGCCTTGAAGTGCTCTTCCTCCTCATGTTGACGGATGCGCCGGGCTTCTTGTCCACGGAGCTGCAAAGACTCTCTTCGTTCCCGTTCCATTTTCAACAAATACTCCTTAGCGTCTCGTTCTCCTTCCATTTTCAACATGAAGGATTCGGCTTCCTTTTCTTGGGCAAGTGATCGAAGTTCTTGCATTGCCTGGGCATGCTGGCGACTCTCAGCGTTTCGGCCAGCCAAACTTTGACGGCGCTCTTCTGCCATCTTCTTTCTGTAGGCATCTGCATCTCGCTCACCTTCCATTTTCAACAAGAAGCTCTCGTGTTGCTTTCTCGCCTCCTCTTCGCCCCAATTGGCTCGAAGGTCACGAATGCGTCGGGCATCTCCAGCACGGAACTGGTAACTCTTTCGGCGTGCCTCAGCATTAGCTTTGGTAGCTTCGTTGCGGGACTTGTGTATATCGTATCGGATCTCATGAATTGCAGCAAGTTCTCTCTCCCGTTGACGCTTCATCTTTTCTTCGCCCTTTCGATGATTTTGACGAAGCTTGGCACGAGTATCGATAGACATCTTGCGGGCCTTATCCTTCTCTTCCTTCAATTTCTCTTGCTGTTCTCGATAAGTGTCAGAATTGAATTTGTACTCTTTCTCCAATTTCGAGAACTTGGTTTGCTTCTTTTCGTCGCTAAGCTTTGCTTGTTGCTGAAAGTGCGCAGAGGAAACGGTTCGTGTAATGGCCATGATTTGTCGACGTTGCTCTTCTAGGCGTTGATTGAAATTCTTGGTCTCCGCCTTTTGTGTCTGCCATTGGAATCGAACTTGTTTGGTGCGATTAGAAACATGTTTCAGGTTTTCCTCCTTGGCCCTTCGAGCAGCATTTAAGGAAGGGTTGGTAGAGGGGCCAAGTTTTTTTTGTGGCGTGTGGTGGTTCAAGGCTTCAAATACACCAGCTGCATTGTTGATCGCTCTTTGCGTCATGCTCACAAGGTCCTTACGCTGAGGAGACTGTAGGGATTGTCGAAGTCTGCTCAACTCGGCGCTTCGAAAGGAAGAAATCGACGACTTTCTCACGATCATGTCGGGTGATTCGGGGATTTGTGTATTATTATTGTTAGCAGAAGCATTCTCCTTGTCTTCTTCGTCCTCCACAAATGAAACATGCTTCTCTTCATAACCTCCTTTACTACTCAATAGTGAGGAGGGATCTGGACTGGGCATGACTTCATGTTGTTGGTGTTGGTTCTCCTTGGAAGGACTGCGAAAACTAGAATCGGTGGAATAGCACAAGCTGGTTTCTTGTTCCTCAAAGACAAAGTTTCCGAAGACTCTTGAAGCTTTCTGCTTGCGATTCGCTGTCGAAAGACCAGAAACGGACTGCATGGAAGAAACAATTTTTGTGAGACAATCAGCGGTTTCAATAACAATTGTTCAACGAACACCAACTTCACTTTGACGTACCATGATCCAATTGGCAACTAGTACGGAAGTAGAGAATTATATGACCAAACCAAACCAACAGTAAGTGATATGCTGGAATGTCTATGGTAGTGACGCTGCCCTATCGAATCGCTGGCTATGTTGTTGTTGGTGTGTTTGCTTGTCTCGTTGATTGAAGAACAAACAAAGGTGATAGACTTTCAATTTGCCCGTTGGAAACTCAAACACGCCCCGCGTGAACACATTTAACAACGATGGTTGTACGTTGATTTCTACGAAATGCAGTACCATGCTAAAAGTTACAATATTCATCCATGAATAATGTATGAACGCAAGGCGGGTTCGAACATCCCTCCTTCAAAAGTCACCCCCTTCTCTTTGTCCCCTCAATGATATTCACACTTTTTCCATTCAATCATGACGTCAGTCTCACATGGACATAATCAGGTTCAAATCATTCATGTCACTTTTGATTGCGCCTTTTCGATTTATTTAGAGGCACTAACGGTCGAAAACAAACGCTTTTATGCAGCCACCAATTTCTGGAAGCGGAGGCACAAGTACCACATCCTACAGTACCTACGACTTCCGCCTTGCTTACGTGGATGCTGGATATTGACGCCGAAGCGACCTCGTACGAAGTTCTGCGTACAGCTAATTTTTTCTTTATGTCATTGCGCATACCGCGCTCGCTAGTTCTCGGACTAGTCTCGGCCTTGGGTTTGTCCCATCCGTTGTTTCCCGGTCAGTCAGGTTGCTCTCGTACGAAACGAGTATTTGAGGCCACTTACGATCGATCGACCACGAGTTTTGAATCCAGGGCATTGTTCGGTTTTGTCTTATTGCTCACGAGTCCTGTACACTACTTTATTAGACTACCTGATGCATTAAAAAGAATACATTCCTTGGAGTATTTGCAGCTGGTTTTCCTATTAACCGATCATATCAACTATGAGCTCGGTTGACAAACCTCAGTCGACACCGAAGTCGCAATCTAAGGATGAAATGATTGGTTCTCTCGGCGAAGCCCTTGCCGGGGTAAATCTAGGGTCTGGTGCCGTGTCAAACGGTGGCTTTTCGTTTCCCAGTCAGCCAGAAGCGGGCGATCCGTTCCGAGCTACTGGTGGTGATTGGGGATCTTCTTATGAACATGATACATCCAATCAAAACATGAATGCAGCAGCGACTACACCAAAAGCTGCTGAAGAAAAAAGTGGTTTGGACCTCTTTTTAGATCAAAGTCCTTCACATTTTCTTGGGAATGATGTTTTCAAACTCAGCACTGGTATCCAAATGAATGAGAATGGAAATGATCAGCAAAACCCCTTTCGGAATCAGGGTGTTGGCTCTGCTCCGGGAAGAGTTCCAGCCTATCAGGACGTCAGACGGGGGAATGGGTCCCCTTCGGGCTCCAGTAGATCTGGGTCTCCTTATACAAATGGAGACGGTTCCAGAACTATCCAAGCCTATCATCAAGGCGAGGAAAAGTCTGGATACCACCAATCCATCCAATCACCCTACAATAATAATATGGGAAACAACAACGGTGGCTTTGCGAACAGCCCATATGATTCCCAGCCAAAGGCATCTCCTTCTGTTCAGCAAGGGTCGGCGAACCCTGCGCAAGGACAAGTATTGTACATGGCTGTTCCTACACCCGATGGACGTGGTCAGGTTCTTCAACCTGTTCAGATGGTCCAACTTCCTGGCAAACCATTCTATCAGGTGGTTCCTGGACAAGGTGGAATGCCTCCTGTTCAAGGCGGCATGGCTCCTGGTCAGGCTCCAATGATGGATGCCCAAGGTGCTCCAATGATGATGGTTCCTCAAATGATGGTGCCACCTGGAGGCCAGAATGGAGATTTGAATTCCATCAACAACAGCGTCAACAATGGAATGAACTCAGGAAACAAGGGTTACAATGGTGCTAGTGACAAGCAATATGGCAGCGATCGGGGAAACAACGACCTCAACACACTTGCCAACAGCCACCAGTACGCTCCTGCTTCCAACCAACAACCCGATACTACGTCCTCTCTCTACTCGACTCCTCAACGTCCTTCCCTTGACTCGTTGCTCGGTCAAGTCCGACGTCTCTCTCGTGACCAAGTTGGTTGCCGTCTTGTGCAACAAGCTCTGGACGAAGAAGGTCCTATGGCTGCCACTTTGATCTTGAACGAAGGACTCCCCTTTTGGGGCGAGGCCATGGTGGACCCCTTTGGAAACTACCTCTTTCAAAAGATCCTCGAGAAGATTACCTCGGAAGAGCGCATCATGCTCGTCAAGAGCGTCAGCACTCGCTTGGTGAACGCCAGTTTGAATCTTCATGGCACGCGGTCTGTCCAAAAGATTGTGGAACTTTGCGCCATTGATGAAGAAAAGGCCACACCACCGAAGGAAGGCGAAAAGGAAGATTCGGCAGCTGACATTTTGACCCGATCCTTGGCACCGGCTGCTGCTCGTCTGTGCATTGACAGTCACGGAAACCATGTCATTCAGCGGATCCTCCTCAAGCTTGGACACAACCATGCCAAGTTTGTCTTTGATGCTGTTGCTGAAAGTGTGGGAGACGTTGCTCGCCATAGACACGGCTGCTGTGTCATTCAGCGTTGCCTCGACTCCCCACCAGGTGCTTCCCGCTCTCATCTTGTGAACCGCATCGTGGACAAGGCCTTGGAGCTCATGCAAGATGCATACGGCAACTATGTTGTCCAATACGTCCTGGATGTCTGCTCGGATGACGATGTTCATGCAGTTTGCGAGAGCGTTATTGGAAAGGTCAATCTTCTTGCCATTCAAAAGTTCAGTTCCAATGTGATGGAGAAATGCCTTGAACGCTGTACCGATCGCGTAAAGGAACATTACATGGAGGAATTGAGCGACAGCGAAAGAGTGCGCGAACTAATGATGGATCCCTTTGGCAACTACGTGGTCCAAAGAGCTTTGTCAGTTGCCACCCACGCGCAAGCTGTTCGATTGGTGGAGTCCATGCGACCACACCTTCTCGCAACTGTCCCTGGCACTCCCAATGGACAACGCAACGGCGGAGTTCGAAACACTGCCGGCGGAAGACGAATCATGGCCAAGATTTGTCGTCGGTTCCCCAACTTTACCTTGGACCCAGCTGGGACCGGTGATGAGATCTACTCTCAGAACAAGGGACATCACCGCCACCAGCACCCCCATCAGATGATGGCACCAATGTATGGGCAACAACCACCACCACACATGGGCCAGCATTACCAGCAGCATTATGCTGCAAACCCAATCGCTATGAACATGGGCGCCCACCAGTTCGACCAGCGACAACCTTACTACGAGATCGGAACTCCCGATCCGGGCTACTACCAACACGCTCCGCACATGGGGCATGGAGCTTATCCAAGCATCTAATGCCCCTATTCGGTACGCGGTGTTGGGTGTTGTAAAAATGCGACTACTACCTCTCTTGAGTGTATCCTAGAAACTGTACCTCCTCAGGGCGTTGCCAAAGCTGCAACGCTATGTTATATGCTACCGAGTATCCACACACACGTGCATGTTTACCAATATTCATTGAACCATAGATGGCGTTAGAATTCCACTAGTGTACAAAAAATAAAAATAATTAATGTTAACTTCATGAAAACCAAATCTCTGTTTCCTTTCTTCATCATGTTCCATGGCTGGTATTATCGGTACCGGTACAGTACCTATTGGAAAAAAAAGAATGTTCTAGTAGCATTATCATACCTTATCATATTGGACCTAGTGCATATCGTTCTTCTCCCCACAGCTGTTCATCGGTACTCAGCCAGTCTTTCATACTGACCACAACAGTAGTGCCATCATTTTCTTCATCCACCATGGGTGTCGCTCCTCCTTTTCCTGCTGGTCGTGGGCTTGTCAACGTATCGTACTCTTCTTGCAGCGCCGTCATGGCAATGGTATCCACCTTTTTCCGCAATGCGTCATAATCCAATGGTGGCGGCATAATGTCCACAGGTCCTCGCTTTTCCAATTGGGAAGCGGTCGGTTGCCCGCACGCCCGCAAAAAGGTGGTAGCATTTGGATTGGGAGGCAATGGAAGACGGTCAATCATGATACGTCCACCTCGTCCCATCCGCGGTCGGTGACGATACCGAAAGGTGGGTTCTGGAAGGGAATCGACATAGGCAGTGACATGCGGAACGGAATAGTCCCAGTCCATGACATATTGTTCCCGTGTTTCGAGGGGTTGCAAAAAGTTGGGCGCTGGTTCTCCATGGTTCTGTCCCGCAATGATTTTGGGAATTGCATTGGTACCAGTGCCTTGCAAAAAGAGACCATTCGCGGAAGTTGTCGTCCCGTTGGATCCACTCATTGTGGTGGATGTCCGTCGGACCCGCCGACCACCGTTCAAATCATACGGTAATTCCAACTTGAGCAATTCGTCCAACTCTTTCTTGCTCAAGGTATCCGATACCCGGGGTGCTCCACTCGTGTCGACGTAATCGTATATCTTTTGCCGAAACCATTCTCGTTGGAGCAAAATAAAGGATTGATTGAGTTCTTCTCGCTTCTTGACGAGTTGCACCAGCTCTCGCAAATGTTCAAAATCTTGTTTCAAGAGTTGCATTTTGCGATAGGTATCCATATCATTTTGTCTCTTTTTCCGCAGCTTGTACTTTTCCTTTTCTCGGGGTCGAAATACCAAATGAGGATTCGTATCATCTGACGAAGTCACGGGCCAGAATCTTCTTAACAAGGGTCGTTTGAGTTTGGACCGTTTCGAGACCCAATAATTGTAAACATCTTGGACGACATCTTTGATTTTGACGACTCCGGCAGTAGCTTTTACGGGATACATATGATATAGTTTGGGCAATCGTTCCAGAATAAGTTTTTCCGCATGATCCTTGCGAATGATGGTATCAAAGGCAGTGGCCTTTTCCATGACATCAATCATAATCTCAAACATGAATAGCGGTAGTTCCATCGTTTTCTTGTGTTCGGGCTGTTTTTGTTGTTGTTCTGATTGCGGCGCTTGTTGCGTCTGTGTTTGCTCTCGTTGCTCCAAGCTTCGTTTGCGGGATTCACTTTCCTCACTATTTTGGGCACTATTTTGGGCTTTGGACGTAGTATCATTGGTAGCATCATTCGTAGCAGTATCATTGTCGACTTTCATTGCCTCCTCTACTGCTGCTTTTACTTCCGGTATCACCTTTGCTTCTACTTCCTCTACAACGACTGCTGGTGGTACTGGTTCTGGAATGGATCCCCCAAACTTGGCATTGTTGATGAGCCATACTTCATCTTCGGCATCCATGACATATTCCGTTTTTTCAAATAGTTCTTGCGCCGATGGCTTTTGATATCGCACAAAGGACAAGGGAGCTTTGTAGGTGGCGCTAATATCCGTCTTGTACGACTTGACATCTTTGATTTTGGGAACGGGAATGTCGCCTTTTTGCTTTTTGACTTTTAGATGAGGCGTCTATGTACAGTATGCAAGTTGAAAAAAGCGCATGGAACAACGTGATGAGATGGATGGATGGATGGATGGATGGATGGATGCATGCATCATGAAACAATCATGTCATGGTACATTCCGATAGACGCAACAAAAAATGATTCCATTGACACTCACCGATGCGCCTGCCGCCAAGTGCAGATCCGAAATGGATTTCGTATTGCCCTCCCCATCTTCATACGTCAAGACGTCAGTCGACTTTCGGATCACGGCCACCTTTTTGTACACATTGAGGGCCGCTACGCCATTCATGGTATTGCTGGACGCCATGTGATGAATGATTAATTAGTTGCTCCTTTATTCAATACAGAATGCAATAGAATCAATACCGTGGGCAATGCGTCGCTTGTCACCACCTTTAGACGTGCTTGTTGCGTGATGGGTGGTGACACATACAGAGGTGAGTGTGCTGTTGTTGTTTTGGTTGGCGGGTTGCTGTCATTATCAGGGGATAGAAAAGGGGGAATATAGTAACTTCCGATCATCAAATCAAAAAAGCGAAACAAAAGAATTCGAGTCGAATGAATCAATCAATCATTATCGTCATCCATCTTCCGATTTAAAGCCGGCGCCCGCACTATCGAAGTTACTTATGGATTTTCGTCCCCCTGTTGGCTCCGAATGACCAAAAATATTCATGCGCGCGTTGCCGTAGGAGATTCTGGCTCCAATTTCTTCCGTTTCCAGTGGTGTGCGTTTGTGTGTATCTCTTCTCTTTTAGTGTCGTAGTAGTATTAATAGTTATTGCACACGATTATTGCAATAGAAGAGCCAACAACTGCAAAACGGTAACAACGACAACATTATAATCATTATTGCAGTTGAAGAGAGAGCCTCTCTTCGCTGTTAAAGCCTCATGTCGAATCATAATCAAAACCACAATAATTACATCAACCAGAGCAACCACAGCAATGAGAGTTTTGATAACAGTACCTTGGACTCTTACGGTTCTCTTCCGAGCCACACTCAGCCTCCCGGTGTCAACACGTATAGCAGACATGATTCTGAATTCTCTAGCTTGGGGTTTGAATGGTCCAGGAGAAGCGAAGACGGAGTAGATCAATCCACAAGGACCGATGGAGGGGATTCGGCCATTACGGCAAATGCCAACAATGTAACTCCTACCAACAACACGAGCAATCAAATCAATGCCCTCAACTCTATATCTACCTACAATCACGCATACATTAAGAAAATGAGCGATCGAAACTCGAATACTACGGAATATATGGAAGAGCAAGAATCGAAAGACCAAGTGGTGCCGCTGGCCGAAGTGGGACGGACCCTGTCTTCCAAATCCGTGAGCGGCGAATTGCGTCAGCGGAACCAAAAGCTGCAAGCCATGAAGAAAATGAAATCGGTCCAAGAGATTATGGAAACTGCCAAACGATCCAACACTATTGATTTGGAAACGGGGAAGGAAGGAGGCTCACGGTCGCAATGTGCCATTATTCGAGAAGATTACGAACGGACACCCCAAAGTCGGAGGAGGCGGGGATACCGAAAGATTATCAAGTTCCTTACGAAACCCTTTCGGCCCAAGAAAACTGTCTCGTCGGGGCATCACCGAGGCAGGACAAAGCGCCAAAAGTATCGGGATGGCAATATCATTTCTCGCCGGACGGTGTCCGTTCCACAGGGCGATGACACACAATATCAAATATTCTCCATTGATGAATCTTTTGGCAAGGGATTGAAAGGAATTGCCAATGACCGGAGTGACCGGAACAAACTACTAGGATTGGTCAGTCCAGAAAAGATGGTGACTTCCTATCTTTTCTGGGCCTTTCGAAGTTCTTTTATTGCGGTTCTTATGTCTGCAGCTCTTTGGTTCGGGGTCATTACCTTTGCCTTTGGGGCTGTCATTTACTTTTTGGCACATCGGGCGCCCAAGTGTCTCTTTGTGGCGGGGAAAGATTTCGATGGACAATTCATGGATGCCTACTCGTTGAGCTGGACTACCTTTACTACTGTGGTAAGTACTATGCTCTTTTTTCTAACTATTGATTGATTGATTGCTGGATTGATTGCTGGATTGATTGCTCACCCCACTTGTTCTTTCTTTCTTTCTTTTTATCAATTCCAGGGATACGGGGCTGTATTTCCAGGGACCACGGCAACTGCAGAAAATGTCAATCACTGTTGGGCAGTCACAATACTAGCGACGGTGGAAGCCTTTGTGGGCATTTTGTTTGCCTCCTTTTGGGGCGCCATTTTTCTATCCAAAGTGACCCGGGTTTCTTCTTCGGCGCAGGTTACCTTTTCCGACCCGGTCCTGATTCGATTTGGAGAAGGAGTCAAGGGACACAATCCGAATGAGGAAGATTCGTCAGAGTCAGAGGAGGAACAAGATTTGCTGTCACCACATGACCATAACAGCACCTATCCATGTCCTATACTGGAGTTTCGATTAATCAACAAATTGGCATCCCAAAGAAAGGGAGAAATCATTGATGCATCCTTGAATATGGTGGCGAGTGTGAACCCATCCCAAGTGCCAGACATGAATGCGGGTGGTGCCCGGAAAAAGAAAAAGGGGAAAAAGGGCAAGGGCCGCAAGACTGGCGGTGGGAATGGTGGAAGCCGAGGAAGCGTGGACGACTTTGAAAACCGTCCCAGTGAAGCCGAGTTGAGGAAATCGAGGCAAACGATACGGAAGATTTTAATCGGAGCTGATAAATCCGGCGGAAACGAAGACAAGAATGACCCCAAGGCGGCCAACAGACGGGAATTTGCCAAACTCTATGTCGAATCCCAAGATCATCCCTTTTTCAAACGAGTCTGGGTGGCCCGTCACATTCTCGATCAAGAGTCACCTTTGTTGATCAATGACGCCAAAGAATTGATACGGCTCAATGGTGGTCGATGGCCTGCCGAATTGAACAATGCGTTGGCCGTCCGGGCCTGTGTCAAATTTGATTCCATTCTCGTATCCTTGAGTGGCACGAGTAATGCCGATGCCAATACGGTATACGCCCAAAAGATTTACGATTTTACAAATGTCGTGGTGGGCTACCGATTTTGCAATATACTGTACAGAGAAGTGGATGGAAGTTTGGGAGTCGATGCGAATTTGCTGAATGATGTCATTGAACAGACGGGTGGTGGAGGTGAAGAGTTGGACCAGCGACAGCGATTTAGTTTTCGTCAATCCAAGATGGATATACTTATATTATAGCGATGGAAATAGGAATGATGATAGAATACTTTTTAGGAAACAGCTACTGTACAATATTTGCATGCTCTACCTTTATGGCATTGAGCAACGTAGTAGTAATAGGCACTGAATGAAGTAGTAATAGAATTGGTTCTGGAAGTTGCAACTGACAAGTGAGGAGTCCCTGCTTTCTGCTGCGGGCGGTCAGTCAGTCTGTCGTCGAAACAGCGCTTTTGCCAGAGGCAAAAACCACGTCAGCAAAACAGTTGGAGTGACGAAGAAAGTCCGAAGAATGTGGGGTGAGTCAGAATTTTAGACCAATCAAAATCGAGCAGACACTCTGACCGCATAAACGCAAAAAAAGGACCTTCGAAAATCTGCTGTGCTATTGGCATGGAGTCTGTTCGAAGTCTTTTTTCCCCACTTGACATGACTGACGATAGCATTCTTGGTAGTCAGCATTTGCGCAGACTGCAATAGCAAAACTGTCAAAGTCATAAATTTGTTGATTTCAGACAACAGCAACAGTCCACAAACAACGACACCTCCAAAGCCTTACATTACACCAAACCACATCAAACCACACCAAACCACATTACACAATGAAGCGTTGCATTCGGGTTGCTTCTCTAACCAGCGTTGCTCTCTTGTCCACCAACTGCAATGCCATGCTCACTCCCACAACCACTCGAGAAAAGAAACTGGCTCCGTTGCCACGAACCGTTTCTGACATTCTGCCAAAGTCTTCCGAACGATCTCGCCTGGAAGAAACCTACTTTGAATCGGACGATGATCTGGGCTTTGAAGTGAATGCCTTTCAAGAGCTTCAAAACTCGGTCAGTTCCGAGATTTTGGATGAGGTGTTGCAAACTCAAATTGACCAAGCGTCCAAATACCCAGAACGATTTCTGGACGCTCACATGAAAGATGCAACTTTTATGGAAAAGGTTGCCATGTCTAGCATTCCCGAACAATTGCCAGGACCCGCCGTTAAGGCATTGAACAACAACAACAACCGACAAGAGGAGCAGCAGCAGTCCGAACAACCGAAGTCCAACAGGAACTTCTATGCGCAAGCGGGTTTGAAGTACAGCCTTGCCAAGGTGACACCTGAAGAAGAGAAAGAATTAGGAAAAATGATTCAAAAGGGTGTGAAATTGCATAAGATCCGTGCAGCATTTGAAGAAGAGCACGATCGCAAACCCACCAAGGCTGAGTGGAGCAAAGCCGCGGGACTTTCATCGGCCAAAGCCTTACGAATGGAAGTTGCCAACTACCGTCGCGCCAAGCAATTGTTGGTCTCGGCCAACATTGGTTTGGTCCATGCGGTCATCAGGCCTCAGTACCAATCCCTCAAACAGCAAGCTGGATTGACTTATGATGAATTCATTCAAGAAGGAAGTTTGGGTTTGATTCGTGCGGCCGAACTCTTTGATCCCGAACGTGGTCTTCGGTTTTCCACCTACGCCACCATTTGGATCAAGGGTGCCTTGAGCAACTCGCACATTCAAGAACAAATCACGGTTCCATTGCGAGAGCGAGCCAAGTTCAACAAGATTCGCAAGGCCCAAGAAGAATTGACTGCTCTCAATGATGCAGAGCCTACCATTGAAGAAGTTGCAAATCACTTGGGCATGTCCATTTCCGAGGTTGTGGAAACCAATCGACGATTCAAGTCGGCTCAACAAGTCTTGAGTCTGGACTACCAAACCACCAGCCAAAGTCGCAGTGGTGTCGAGTCTAGTACTTACAATAGACTCGAAAACGACAAGAACTTTCGTGCCGATGCGGATTTGGCGGAACGCACCCAGTTTCAGGCCGATGTCGTCGCTGCCATGGCGGCCAACTTGAATGCCCGGGAGGCACGATTGTTACGTCTTCGCTACGGACTGGCGGGTGGCCATGCACGAACCCTCCGGGAATGTGCTGAAGCCATGGGCATTAGTCAAACCTATGCCCAAAACATTAACAAGACATGCCTCAAGAAGCTCCGAGAGGCGGCGGAAGCGGATAGCTTGCTCGAGTACTTTCTCACCATTGCCTAAACTACCACTATATATACTGAAGGAATGCATTGGAGGAAATCAAACAATAGGACTGTATGTATACACATCAAAGAATACCAGACGACGAAAGGGAACAATCGCTACTACAAGAAGGGAATCATAGACTGTTAACTATAACACTGTTTCAATATTATCACGATGCTTTTGTTATGGCCGGACGTTCCGGTCTTTTGCACGATGCTGCCTTGTTTGCCGAACGTCACTCCGAATTTTTACATTCCCTAAACCGATAAGAGGAAGCCGATTACCAGCGAAGTGAGTCCATTCGGTTTTACCAAGAATGGGGCGCCGAAGCAAAGGTGGAGCAAATGATGTTGGTCTTTCCCTCATCAGTGTCCTTACCTACCAAACAGTCCTCTTCGACTTTCCCTTTCTCATTCTCGTCCAAAACCTTGTCGACAGGATAGCGCTTCCCATACGTTTGATAATATAACTATTGTCATAAAAGGTAACATATTGGGGATATGATTTTATTAGAATAAATTAAGAGCTAGAGTTCGGTAGATGGTTCCCTTACTTCCAACCTACAGTAGCCATTACTCTCAATTCAATTTCCAAAAAACGACATTTCTTTCATCCGGACTCTTTTTTTTAAAGCGCAAAAATGAAGCTCTGTGTCCTGTATTTCCATGTGCGAGTGAGTGAGTGCATCCGTCGTTTGCACATGATTTTCTTGTCACTCCCAAGATCGTTGCCATATTGGATGGCTCATAAACTCTACTAGAGCAATGCCACAGGGCAACTTGAACGCGACTAAAAAGTGATAGAGATCATTCTCATTGAGCGCATCATAGATCGCTTCAAAACTGATCCAAGAAGCAAACTCATGAATCAATGACTTTTGGGCCGATGCTGTCCAACAATGTGCGCAATGGTCGAAATATAATCCTTGGTCTCCATCAACCAGGCTCCCTTACGAGGCGGTGTCACCATGGATCGATCCGCGGAGGTGTCCATGGCCAATCCATGAATTTGTTCTAGAATCACGGTAGCAATCGAGACGACGGCTTCGTCAGGCAACTTCAATTCCTTGGCCATGTCCTCGCTGAAATCCAAGACGCTCAATGGAACTTGGGGGTCCCACAAGAAATCCTCCTCAATGGTGATTCCATGCAAGACGAGACGAATGGAAATGGCTCTGGTTGTAGTCACCTTGGGGACATAGCCATCGACAACTCGCCAGAGTTGTTGCCGGAGTTGGTGTTCCAGCTTGGCTTGTAGTGACTCGGTCCACAATTCGAGTCGGCCCGTAAAATGCCGAATGGTCCGTCCCATACCATTGGTTTCACAATCACTCAATATCATATTCGCAAATAGTTGGACATTGTCTTCCACGCTCAACGACAAGGGCACCGAAAGTGGAATGGGCCAACAGGTGGGGTCAAACAACATGGTTTCCACCAACCGTAATGTCTTGTCATCAGATGAAACGTCAACGCGAATGGGAACTAAAGAGGATGTCACATTCATTGTTGGTGTGTATTGGAATGCGGTGGGGTACTTGTATTAATCCTTCTATTTGTATTGGTCCTTTGTCATCCAGTACCGCAGGTACCGGTATGTATGCGTGAGGCAACGCATCATTGGGGTGACAAAAACTGAAGCTATCTTAGTCGGTTTTTAAGTTGAAAATTTCTCTTGCACGTCCTCCGATGTCATTTCAAAACCATCTCCAGCGTTTGGAACATTTCGTCTCACTGTTTCCGACATGTCATTTCTGGCTTCTTCAAAACGTCGTATAGCTTCAGTCGATTCCACCTTGAATTGCTCCAAACCCCCACAAAATTACGTAAGACGGCTTCTGGGCTCTTCCTCATACTTCAATATCACCTCAACCGTCTTCTGATACGATTCGAGAGCTTCGTCCTCTTTGTCGCCAACCTCTTCAAGTGCATTTGCGAGTTTGAAGTAGGCTTCTCCTATGACAAAAACAGAGAAGTGTTCATGCAGTACTAGCTCCAGGGCCTTCCGGTACATAGCAACTACAGTACTTCGCTCTCCTTGCCTCCAAGGGCATCAACATAAGTACCGTAAGTCTCCGCCATATCTGGATGTTCATGGTCAAATGTTTTCAACTGGAAATTTATCAGCCTTTTGTTTATTGTAACTGCTTCAATGTACTTTCGTTGACGTGTTAGGATACTTGCGATGTGCCTGTATGCCCATTCAATTGAGTAGCAATACACGAAAGGCTCATTCAAGTGTATCTCAATCGCTGATTCATACATCTCGACTGCTTCATCTTCATTGCCGCATATGCTTCGAAGCGCATCTGCTGTATCGCTGTAGGCGCTTGCTCTATATGGATGCTCATGCCCAACTGTCCTCAATGATAGAGACTCCAGTACCTTGCGACGCAATTCTAACAACCATTGGTCGTCTCCAAAGTGAAAATCAAATTGCACAGCACAGATAATTCTCCTATAGGCGTCTAATGTAGCTTCATGATCTTGTCCAAAGATCTTTTCTCGAACTGAAAGCAATTTCTTGTACATTTTCGAAAGCTTCCTTCTTGTTTTGCTCTGACGTAAGGACTGTCATGCAAATCATTCAATAGAGCCTCCCGCGCCTTGTTAAACATTTTGGCTGCTTCGTCCTGATGGGAGTTCTCTGCTACAGCTTCGTGATTCTTTTCGCAAATCTTCAATCCGAATTCCAAGTGCTTTCTTCCTCATTTTGAGCGCTTTGCCATCATTTCGTTCCATAAAATCAATGTGTCCGGCAATATCGTCATACAAATCCGCCGCTTCGGTAGTGCCATGTCCAAGGTAGCTCAATCGCACCTCTAGCGCCTTTCTACGCATTTCGAGTTCTCCGTTGTCGTTATTGGAAGAAAAAAGAAGAGCGCTCGCCATTCGGTCGTATGCATCAGCTAGAGCTGCATGATCGTCACCATCAGCAGTCAACAATTGAATCTCCAGCAGTTCCCTATGCAATTTCAGTGATTCGTTTTCCTTCCGTTGAGATGCCAGGATATCTGCCAATCGAAGATATGCTCTCGTAACATATCAGGGCTCAATAGACGTTACCAAATTGATCTCAAGCACTAATTCATACATTTCATATGCTTCCTCGTGCCTTCCGTTCCTCCAGAAAAGGTCCGCTTTCTTCATGTAAACTTCTGCCGTGTCAGGGTGCTCGAATCGACCCCGGCACACCACCTGATTCCTCTACATGGCATTTTACTTTTTCATGGCTTGGTCAAACGTGTCTGTGTCATTCACGGCAATGAGAGCGGCCGGTTCCTCTGTGTGAGGAGACGATGTTTCAGGACCGTCGTCGGGCGCTACGGAGCTAACGGTAGTCAGTTGCACTTCCAGAATTCTGCCCCGGTCTCTCGACAGCTCTCTCGTGTTGGATCGATGAAATGATCGTGCAATTGGCATTATAAGACATAGCACTGACAGGCAATTGATCATTTGATTCAATTGTTGGAAGAATCGAAACTCCTGTAGTGTCTGATGAAAAAACAGCACATTTCAATTGTGCAAGCAAAGTTGAATCTACTCAAACTTCAAGGTAGATCAGGCCTCACCAATCTCGAACGGTAAATCCATTTCTATCGCTTGCTCTGTTGCAATCTTCCGATTGTCATGAATATGGCAACTTCGTCATGACATGTATGTGTCGAAAACTAACAAGAAAATGATTTTTTCTCTTGAGCTCCGTACCGTGTACAGACGGCACTTCCATAGTCCCCAATTTGACCAAGATTTGGTTTTTTCGCATCAATACAGTAACGCAGCACAATGACATTCTCCACAAAGCTAATGGCTTTCGCAATTTATGATGTTCTTCATGAAATCGATTGGGCAGCTATAAAGATAAGAAAGAACACACAGTAGATGTGCATTAGGCATGTCAACAATAGGTGCAATCTAATGCTGTTACTTCTGTTGGAATGCGAGACGACACCTGGTACCGGTACACGTGTACGTGTACACGTATCCGTACGTGCAGACGGAAAGCAATCCTCATTTGAATTGAATCAATCTTGATTCAATGATTGATTCATTCGATTTCCTTCTTTGCTTCGATGATGTTCGAAATCGTTCCAACTGATGACTGCTTCTTTCGACTCCCACAACAATCGTCACAAAAAGAAGGCAAAATTCAACATGTTGCCTCATGCCGCTAGTTGGTCTCTCATTATATTTTTAAATCTATCATATCACGGATAAATAGATAATACCAACCAACCACGATGGACTTGCAGTTGAAAGATAAGCTCTGTGTTGTGACGGGATCCACGGGAGGAATTGGTA
Source organism: Cylindrotheca closterium (assembly GCA_933822405.4). Lineage (NCBI taxonomy): Eukaryota > Bacillariophyta > Bacillariophyceae > Bacillariales > Bacillariaceae > Cylindrotheca > Cylindrotheca closterium. The sequence continues at coordinate 180,236 of CAKOGP040002103.1, forward strand.
TGGCGATTGCCAAGATGTTGGCCCAGAACGGCGCCGTGGTAATTGTGAACGGTCGAAGCGAAGAGTCCACCGAAACTGCTGTTCAGATTATTTCCAAGCATATTGGTGGCAATGATGCTGCATCCCAGCGTGTGTGGGGAGCTTCGGGCGACGTGTCCTCGGCAGACGGTGTGGAAAGCTTCATCTCCAAGATCATGGAGATTCAAACATCCATGAAGCGTGAAGTGGTCGATGTTCTCATAAACAACGTGGGCATGTTTCATTCTCAAGATTTTGTCGATGTTACGGACGAAAAGTGGTCACAGTACTACGATACGAATACCATGTCAGGGGTTCGCTTGAGCCGCCATTTTTTGCCCCGAATGATGAAACGCAACTCATTTGGTCGTGTCCTCTTTGTTTCGAGTGAAGGGGCCCTGAAACCGCTGCCCAACATGATTCCCTACTGCGTTTCCAAGACGTCGCAATTGTCCTTATCGCGCGGCCTTGCCGAGCTCACCAAGGGATCCAACAATATCACGGTGAATGCGCTGCTGCCAGGTCCGACACTCACCCAGGGAGTGAAGGACTACATGAAAAGTTGGGCGTCGGACAACGGATTTGGAGACGATATCGAGGCCGCGTCGTCCAAGTACTTTGAACAATTTGAGCCAACATCCTTGCTGCAACGATTTCTGGATCCCGACGAAATTGCCTTTGCCGCGGTCTTTCTGTGCAGTCCCCGTGCGAGCGGCATCAATGGGATTGCCCAACACGTGGATGGGGGAATCGTTCGGCATATTTCTTGAATCTTTATCTCGATAAAGTGCGCGACATTGGAAAAGAACAACAAACGAGTTCAAGTAGGAAATCAGAATGATGTTTGGGTCGTCTTGCTCCAGTACCAGTACTATGTACTCGAATGTGAGAACAAGATAGTTACGCGGCAGATGCCTCTAGAGCGAAGCCAACACAGACTTGACTTCCGTATTCCCAATCCTACGCCTCATCAATCATCTGGAGAAGGAGAAGAGGAGACGTACATATGTTTGGATACTAATATTTTACATCGTCGCCACGCCGTCTAACTAGAAGTAGCATTAAAAATAAAAAACGACAAACTGCACTGGAGCACTGTATCAAAGTAATATCCACACACTGAGGGAAGCCTATTGGCAGATCGACTTCTTCTCTACCACATCCTTACCTCCTCCTTGACGCAAATGAAATTCTCAAACTCTCCCTCGATGATTGTACCATCATTACGGCGATAGCTGCCCCTTTCAAAGTCTCCGTTGACAAAGAAACCATTGTATTCGCCTCTTCCGTCCTTGAGAGTACCCCTTCCTTGCTTGTTGTTCTTGTAGTACTCTCCGGTGTACTTGTACGTCTTTGTCATATAAGTTGCCTTTCCATGTATTTTATTCTTATAAAAAGACCCATAACATTTGTGGCCTTTTTGCAAAGATTGCCAAACCTTCGCCCTGGAAGAGCCCGTGACACCTTTTGCATCAATCAGATGGATGATGTATTATACAAACGCAGTTAAAAAATGAGCAAATAAAAGCAACAAATTGAAAGATGACATTGAATATGAGGTTTTCATACCAGTCTCCACAAAGCACCTGGCCATTGTCGTAGATCATTGCCCCCTTACCATGTGGCAAGCCTTTTAATGTAGATCCGGTGTAGCATCTGCTCTTTCTTGATTCTATATTTCACAACGATTTCGATTTCGGTCAAGTCTGCAGGGGCCTTAAAATTTGGGACAGATTCGGGACTATCAACAGAAGGCACTGTCAATTCTTCACTGGGTGCTCCCCCTAGCATGTTGACAGCATCTCGCGGAGCTTCATAGCTCAACCCTGGAAGTTTCTTTGCATTGTGTCCCAGCAATACTTTAACTGCTTCCTTCATTTCATTGTCCCTGAGAATATCCTGAAATTGCTCGTCCACGCCACACAGGTGATCTGGCGATGACTCCACCAATTCAAAGATGGAATACAAGACATCCATAAGGACTGGGGGGGGTCCGTTCCGCATCATCATCGCCACCTTCGTCTCGAGAAGTCTTACGATCAGATATGGACAGTGCTGCCAAGGCATCCCGAGCTGTTTCCATCGCAGCATTCGTCTTCTCCATTTCTTCCCAGGTTGGAGCATCTGCCGCTGGTGGCATGAAAGGATCCAACTCCTTCAAAACAACCTTATTTGACAAGGATGGAAGGTGTACCGGTAGTGGTGGTGGCAGGTGGTTCGCCACAACCTGCCACCATAACAGCATCAACCCAGTCTTCACCAACCAATTCTTCCAACGTTGGCATCGGCGACCGCTCACCCTGTGATAAATTGCTCCCATAACCAATTTCGGGACTACCGCAATTTTCCTCGTCATCAGTGCCATCGCCTTCCACGCTGTAGGCGTCTTCGTTCTCTTGCAGCGCTTTCTCTAGCTCCGCCTTTGCTGCATTTAGCTCGGCCCTTGCTTTCTCCAGCTTCTTTTCGGCCTTGGTCACTACCTCCAAGCAGTGATTCACTTTGAAATGTCCAGTTGCCTTCTTCAGGTAGGCCCTGTGGTTGTTGAAATCCCGTCTTGTCTTGGCAATCGCCTCTTTCATGTCGCCCTTATCCTCAAGATTCAATTCATACAACTGTTTCTTATCATCATATCCCAAAAAGCGGCCTGGAGGATTCTGCTTTGGCACTTTAAGCACGAGACTTCTTGCAATTTCCATTTTACTAGCATTGCTGTCAGCTGCATCGTATTTTGGGTACGTTTGTGCAACCCAGGTGCGGTAACGTTGGTTGCCGGAGTGCTCATACAATCCTTTGCCCTTACCAAGTAGAACGTCTGAGTCGTTCACAGGATTTACAGTTGTCATCATGCTGCTACTGCTGATAGATTCCAGCTGCTTTTGTTGCTTGCGCAACTGTCACAAAATGATAACATCCTCGACAAAAGGCTTTTTCCAAGAGACATGTGTCGAACGAAGGCGACTGAGGAAATCTAAGTTAGAAATGAGAAATTGAATTGAAAATGATCTTCAATAGACCTAAGGACTGTAATAGTACCTACTACTTCGACTTCTTCGACCGGGATGAGTCAGTCGGTATTCCCAATCCAAAATTCAAACACCAACCTTATTCCATATCTGCACACTTGTACGACTCCTATTATAGTACCTACTGCATGAACGCCGCCACACCTACATTGAAAGCTGAGTAACATGATGAGATTGAAACCATTCCACCAAAGATTACAGCCGCACTTGAAGCGGCAACCAATGAGAACAAGAGCCCAGCTGTGTCATATTTCGAGTACTTTGGACAATGATGTGGCGGCCATAGTAGTCCAACCAACACGAGCTCAAGACTTCTGGCAACGACAGCAAGGATTCCAACGGAACATTTACAGCCCCGGCTCATTGCAGTTTTGCGGACTTGCTCATTTGAACATAGCCCCAAGTTTCGCACCAAGGAGTATCCATCACCATACCAGAAACCTGTCGACATTGAACGATCCGTCCACCAATGTTGGTGCAGACTACACATCCGTGTCGAGTGTTTTGGACCAACAAGTCCAAGAGGGAAATTTGAGGCAGGACAAGGCCCAAATGCAATTGGCGAAACGATTAAGTCGTCTGCAAAAAGCACTTGTCGGCTACGATAATGCTATTCTCTTTGAAACAGAAGAAGAAAGCGATGACAGGAAGGATGATGTTGATGATGACGAGAAGACTGACCAAGTCAACAAAGAAGCAAACGACGAAAAACCGAAAAACCAAAAGGTCAAGCTTCAAATCCCACGTGGTTTGTACATTCACGGACCAGTTGGAACGGGTAAGACTATGCTCATGAATGCCTTCTATGCAAATGCACCAACTACTACGTTGAATGAAAACGGCAGCAACTCCAAAAAGAAACGCTACCACTTTCATGAGTTCTTGGCCCAAGTTCATCAACGAATCCATCAACTCAAACAACAAGACTTGAAAGAACATGGACGCAACTTTGCCATTGACACTTCCGTCTCGAACAATCCCATCGTCAAGGTCGGCTTGGAATGGTCCGAACAGGTTTCTCTCTTGTGTTTGGACGAATTCCAAGTCACGGACATTGCCGATGCTCTCATTTTGTCCCAACTCTTTGGAGTTTTGTTTCGACATGGGACTGTTGTGGTGGCCACTTCGAATCGTCCTCCTCAAGACTTGTACGAAGGAGGTTTGAATCGGAATTACTTTTTGCCCTTTATCGATTTGCTTCAACATCATTGCATCACCCACGCCATTGCATCACCTATCGATTATCGCAAGGTACTCTCGGATCGAACGTCGTTTTTCCTTACAAAAGGTCGGGACGAGGAGGAAGATCCCCAAACAGCTGTCGATGTCATGCTACAAGCACTCGTTGCCGAATCACCTGGAGAACCCGTGGTTCCAACGCCTATGACCTTGGCTGTGGGTTTTCAACGAAAGCTGGAGATCCCACTTACCTACACCGCCAAACCACCAACATCAAGTGATGACAATGCTACCAATGTTGTAGCGTCGTCCTTAAAGGTCGCCCGCTTTGGCTTTGACGAACTCTGCGATCGCGAATTGGGTGCCATGGATTATCGTGCCGTGGCCCACAATTTTGAGATGGTCATTTTGGAAAATATCCCAGTCATGGACCTGGAAGGCCACGATGTTGCGCGACGATTCATTACCCTGATTGATGAATTGTACGAAGGCGATTGTGCTCTCTTGTGTTCGACCTTGGAAGGTGCTGATGAAGGAGTGACAACGCCCATGGATCTCTTTTCGGGAGCTTCTGAAACCCACGGGCCCTCCAAAGAAACAATCCAACAAAAACAAGAAGAAGAAGACAAAAAGAAAGCCGTCTTTATGGGTGTCGATGTGGCACAAGAAGGTGGACTGCCGGTTGGTGCGCTGGCAAGCGTCCGTGAGCTTTCATTTGCCTTTGAACGATCGGCAAGTCGCATGTTTGAAATGACTTCTCGTCCATGGTGGGATCGTGTTCTAGGTTTCGAGGCAAAGGAGTAGCGTTGCTGGAGACAAAGTAGAGCAGGATCAAATTCGCATAAGGGAACGAAATGTGGTACTATTTCTCATGAGATACACCGGACGATTCATTCATTCGGAGCAAGGCTTTCAAAAATCAAGTTTTATCAGGTTCCAGGATTAGAATGGGTGCATTGACATTGTCCAATGCAAAATTGCTGATGCCGCCACCACCAAAGACTTCATCCACCGTTGGAAAGAGCCTGGCCTTGTAATATTGCAAGGGAAAGAATTTGGCCCGGACCTTGTCCCCGCCTTCCTTGACGATGCGATCGCTTTTGATTCGATCTACTTTGGCAAGGTCACGCAATTCTTTCGGCGAGAGTTCAAAATAAGGCTCAATCAAGGTGGATGGAAACTTACAGGCCAACAACAAGTCCGTGTTGGTGGTGCTGCCAAAGGTAGCTTGCATGATGAAACAATATTTGTTTGCCGGTTTCAATTTCTTATAGTCCCTGTTTTTGCCAATATTAAAGTGAAGATTACCCGTCTTGTGGAACATGGACACTCGAAAGGTTATAGCCGCATAAGTCTCATATAGTTGCCTGTTTTGCACTGCTTGTTCCAGTAGTTTGTACAGATTGGAAAACGTAATGTTTTGCAACAAGTTGTCGGAAGCTGCTGGAGACAATGACGAGGTAGACGGAGGTGCCGCTGTTGCAGCGTTGCTGCTGCCACCAATCGTAGAGAGCATGGTAGAAGCAGTTTGAAAGCCCGATGTGGAGGATACCGGTATTACCGTTCGAGAGACACTTGTTGTCGTTGTATGTCCTTGATGATGATGATGATGATGATGATGATTGGAATTATTGCTGCTGCTGGGCTTGGCGTATGGATTTCTCTTGGGCGCAATCATACTAGTAGTAGCAGATCTACTGGCACTAGCAGGAGTGATTGTCATGCTGGTCTTGCTGGAAGGCGTTGTAGTAGTTGTTGCAGTTGTAGTTGTTGTGGATAGCAGTGCGGCTTGTGCTGTTATAAAGGGCGAAGCAGCATTGCCCTTGGCATATGGATTGTTGCTCTTATTGTTGTTGCTGCTGCTGTTGCTAATGGAAACAACATTGGTTGGCGATATGGAAACTCTGGCAACGGCAACAGATCCTTGTCGTCGACGAGCAGCAGCATAGGGGTTTTGTGTTTGTTGTGGATTGGGTGTTGTCGTTGTTGTTTTTGCATAGGGATTTTGATTTCTACTACTGCTTTGATTCGACTGTCCTTGTTGTGGATTGGGAATCGTTGTTGTTGTTGTTGTTGCTGTTGCTGCTGGTGCTGCTGTTGTATTGATAATACCAAACGGACCAGCATTCCGATACGGATTGTTTGGAGCTTGTGGTACTATTGGTGCTGGAACAACAGGCGCAGGTGCCGATGCATGCGTTGCACCACGGCTGGTATTGCTGCTGCTGTAATCATTGTTACTGTCATTCGTGCGGTTGCTCGTGGTGGAACCATTTGAGATCATCCTCCCAGTCCTAGTACTTTGGGCACCATTCATTGTTGTAGTAGTAGCAGCAGTAGTCGGTCCATTATTTGTTGTGGTTGGTACCGACGGTGCTGTAAAAATAGTATGATGCTGTAGTGGTGGCGGTGGTGCTGCTGGTGCTGGTGATGTTGCATTGGTTGCCATTTCCTCATCATCACCTTCTCCTTCTTCAGGCTCATCGGGCAACAAATCACCAACACCCACCAAGGCTCGCACCGTTGGATCAATCCCAACTCCCATTTCCTTGCGGGCCTTTTCCATGGCAGCTTTTTGGAGTTCTACCAATGCTTGTACTTGACCACCAATTACCGTACAATTGCCATTGTGCAATTGCAAATAGCCATGTTTGATGATAATGGGACCTTTTAAAACAATCTTCATGCCAGAAGGACTGTCGGGTTTCAAATTGGAAATGTAAGATGATTCTTGGGCCACCAATACTTCTTGTGAGGCATTATTCATACCACTCGAGAGACAAAGTTTGAGACACCGTTGGCGTGGAAGAGCATTTCTGTTGTTGTAATTGTTGTGGTTATTTTGTTGGACCCTCGCATTAAAATGCATTGGATTGAATCGATTTTCGCGGGATAGAGAAAAATCAATGGCTTCTTCCAGTTGGACTAGCATGCAAAAGTCGTTAGGAGTTTGAATGGGAGTCTGTTGTTGTTGTTGTTGTTGTTGTTGTTTGGACCTCGCAATCAAACCTTGGAGAGTGTTGTGTGCCATCACTTGAGAAGAATTGGCATTGTTCTCCACCAAATCTCGAATGTCGCTATAAAGGAGTTGATGCACGCAGCGATCCACCAATGATCCACCAGTACCAGGTTGCTGTTGTAGATGGGCGATACACGTATGTAACCATTCAGAGGATACTTGAATTCCAACGGCTTCTTGTATTCGATTCTGAATCTCTTGTGGCGTGGACATAATGGTTTGGATTAAAGTAGGTTTGTTGTTTCATTCACCTATTCATTCATCGAATATGCAGCTCAGTATTGGAAAGGCCTTGCATGGAGAGTTGGTCTTCTGTTGTATAGCTAGCTCTATTATTGTGGTAGCAAACAGGGATTAAAATATGAAGGGAAAGAATATAAGATGAAAGAGGCTACGACAATGCGGGTTGTTGTGGTTGTATGTTTTTCTCTTCGCGCCAATGATGGTAGGACGGCTTCGACTAATCGGACTACGACTCAACTGACTTCATCACTCAAAATCATTCTCCAAAACCACCGATCAAAAATCCATCTTTTATAATTATTTCACGCTATTATTCTGTATCGTGTGGACTATTATCGGAAGCCTCTTGTGATCTTAGAATAATACCCATATAATATATTTACCGATACATATATACAGTATAGTTTCGAAAGATGAGTGCTGCTGCAACCATGAGACGGAGCATGAATGGTGCTGCTGTAATCATTTCTCGTCCACTTCCAGGATCATCCTTTTCAATACACCAAATACGGTGCTTTGGAATTGGACGTATGATCGACATGGGAGGCATGCCATCTGGTTCCAGCGACAATTCCATCCTTCGACCGGTCAAGAATGCTTCCAAGAATAGCAAATTGCAAGCCGTTGCCTTTGATTTTGAAACTCTCACGACCTTTGGGAAGGATCAAGTTCAAGACAACAAGAAAAGCAATGCAAATGCAACCACCTCAACGGCACCCATACCCTCGTCGTCTTCCATCCAACCAGATGCCAGTCGCATCGAACAAGTGGCATCGTTATTGAATGTGGATCTTCCTGGTACAGCTACTGCTAGTAGTAGTTCCACCCAGTCCTCAACACCACCACCACCACCAACACCCAAAGCATCCTGGGAAATTAACCAAGACGTTCGTGCCAAATACGCCAAGAAACTCCAAGGAGGTATCGCCGGCATTGAACTCGCCAAGCATCAAGTTGCCAGCGATTTGGCCAAGGGAGATGCTCCAGGACACTTACAGGCGCGCAAACTAGCCATGGCCAGTGGTGGAGACAATGCGAGCAAATGGATGGCCATGTCCGGGACCGGTATTTTACTAAGTTATTTATCCCATCGATCCATCCATTTGGCATTATTGCCCAATCCCATCAATCAAAAAGACAATAATACTATGAATCACCAAGTATTGCAATCCATGCAATCGCTAAAGAGACAACTCAAGGATGTGGTGATTGATTGCATTGTGGATCCTACCCAAGTTGCAGCACAGGGCAGTGCCGACAATTATCAAAGTCTGTTGGAGGATCAATTGATGGATCACTTACAAATTCATCCCAATAAAATATTGGTGGTCAGTGACAAGGATCCTTATTTGAAGGCCGCAAAGGAATTGGGCATGTTGACCTGTCGCTTGCAACAACCCAATGCCAGGAGGGGCAATGTTTCGGCGCATTTCAACATTCCGTCGCTCGATCAAGTCCAGGAAGTGGTGAATGAAATCAATGGAATCTCCTTCAATGCCGTGTTGAATCGATAGCAAGTAAAAGAAGTGATATTATATATATACGATGTTATTATTGTTTGTAACAATAATAAAGTATTAGGATACCGAGTTTTGGAACACTATTATTGTTATATTATTGTGTTGGTGGAGCAATCATGGCGAATGGGCACATGCTCGACTTGTTGCTGTTGTTGTCAGATTTGGTCGGTGTTTCTTCCTTGGGCACGGTAGTAGCAGCAGCAGTAGTAGTACTAGTAGTAGACAATCCCAAAATACCCGCCATGGACTGTCGTACCTCCATCAGCTTGGTCATTTTGCTTTCGTACGTCTTGTTCCACAATTGATGAAACTTCATCATGCCACGCCCATGGAAGCGCACCATCCATTTTCGCAAAAAGGGTACCTTCATGGCCATCAAGGTATAACATCGAAAGAGAAACCAAGAAAAGGACGACGACAAAGCGATGCTTCTACGTGTCCAGGGACTGGGATGAAAGGGAAGTTCCAAGGCGTCAGCCAGGGCATCCCCAATGAATCGACGGCATTGGTAGGATCGGTAATAAAACAATCGATTGGTATAGAATTGATCCAATTCTTCCTTGGATTTGCCCTTTGGAGGCAAACGATCCGTCACCTTTAGCAAGTGATGAGCAATGGTTACAGATGTCTCGTCGGGATCGCCTAAGTGATTGACAATGGACTGTAGGAGGGCAAAGGATCGTTGGATCGGGTTGCGAAGGCTTTGCTTCTTGTTGCCTTGTAATACTCCTAATTGTAGTCTTGGTGGTGGCCCACATGGATCCAAGGGCGGCAATTCTTCCAAACTGGGTTCCCCCGACAATCGTGGATTGGCCAATGGATTGTGGTCGTCGCATCGAGTTTCAATGCCCAGCAACCAACCAATGTACCGCCACAAGGCCAAATAATCCAACTTTTCCTTGTCCGATAAGGAGCTACCAGATATCAGATCGATTCCGACCAACACATTGACGCTAAAGGCCAGCAGAGTTGCCGACATGTCTTCTTGGTTGATGGGAATTCCATTTGCAGCCAAATCCCATGTCCGTTTGCCTTGGCGCTGCAGCAAGGCAAATCGAATCTTGGCGTGCAGGACCCGCACATGAATGGCCATCTTCCATCCAATGCCCCTAGGAAGCAAGGCATCGACGCCCAAGCCAGTGCAAGCGGCCAACAATTCACCTTTCGTGGTAGTCAAGTTTGATTATTGTTGGTGAAACGAAGCTGCATTGTTAGGTCCATGAGATTGTGGATTCATTTTCAAACGAAAAGAAAGGCTTACCTGTATCTAGAATCCGCTGCAAACTCTGATCGGGTCGTGCCGGAGGTGTAAGGTAGGCAGTGGACTGGACCACAGCATTGATCTTGGGTGCCGCGAACCCGGGCACCAAACTTCGATAGTATAGCGACAGCGCTGCGGCGGGCGAGTACGCCAAAAAGACATCCTGTCCTCGTTGCAGTTGTTGTTTGTCCACCCAAGATGGAAGGTGTTCGTATGTCTTCAAAAAGGTACACATGGCCTCTTGAGATGGAGTTATTTGTTTGGCATCATTCATCTTCATTTCATTCGCCTGATATGCCAATTCCAGAAAGTTGTCCATAGCACCAAGTTTGTGACCTTCTTTTCGCAGCAAATCTAGCACAGTGTCCATAGGAGCGTCCCCGAGCATTCGATAGGGTTCCAATTCTTCGTCCGTCATGTCAGATTCGCCATCTTCAATCGGTCTTTGCTCTGCCGATAGGACAGAAAGGTAGGAACTTCGCAACTCGCTCAACCGCTCCTCTCGGATATCTTCCATTTGTTTTTTGGGCACATCGAGCTCATCATTCTGAGTCTCTTTTGTTGGCCCGCACATGGTGGAAGTTGTGCTGCTGAACTTGTGATGTTGCCGTTTCCCAACTTCTTTTGCTTCTTCTTCTTTGTTGGAAGTTGCTGAGTCAAAAAAATGTGACGAGGTTGATTCGACTGAGTCGTCTGAAACACGTATTTGAAAATAAAATAAATTCCGATGCCACCACGATGACATCTTTAACGTCACACAATTACAAAGCTTGACAAACATACCGGTACCGTAAAATGATATCTTCGCAGCCTCCCACACCGCTCCAATCCGCTATGGAATGGTGTGCAATGGATCCAAATCCGATTACAGCTAATCATGTTGCAAAATTGATCCAAGATGTCAAAGGGGGAGACACCACGACTTCAGACTCCATGACCGAATTGTCATCCCTCTTTCCGTCCGATGGTCGACGTATTAGTTTTGGGACGGCTGGTTTGCGATCTGCCATGAAACCAGGGCCGTTGGGAATGAATGATCTCGTGGTTCTTCAAGCGGCCCAAGGGATTGCCAAGTATGCCTTGCAAACGTCGTCCAAGACCAGTACAACTGACGACAAGAAGCCAAAGGGTGTCATTGGATACGACCATCGATCCAATCCCGGCCTGAATATTTCTTCCCTCTCCTTTGCCATTCTGACAGCGCTAGTGTTCCAAGAGGCTGGTATCGAACCAATATTGCTAGACGGCTATGCCTTTACACCCTTGATCCCCTTTTGTTTGCAAAAAACCGAGGCCATTGTTGGTATCATGGTGACAGCCTCCCACAATCCAAAGCAGGACAATGGGTACAAAGTATACGCATCCGATGGGTGTCAAATACGATCTCCTATGGACTCTGATATTTCCAAGGAAATCATGGCCAATTTGGCTCCCTGGAAAGACTATGGTTCAGTGCTACAAGAGCTGCAAAAGAAGTCATCGAATGATGATCCATGCCTTGGATTGAGTGATCCGGAAATGACAAAAAGCATTACTAACGATTACTTTGCGGCACTCAAGAAACATGGTCTCATGACGGAACAAGCAACCATGTCATCGACTGATGAATCCTTGTCTCCACCATCTTTTGCCTACACGGCCATGCACGGAGTTGGCCATCCCTTTGCCGAGCGGGTTTTTTCCGAATTTGGATTGCCACCCTTTGTGGCGATCCCAGACCAAAAAGAACCCGATTTCACCTTTCCTACCGTTCCATTTCCCAATCCTGAGGAAAAGGGTGCCCTGGACATTGCCAAGGCATATGCGGTGGACCAAAAGTGTGACATTGTACTTGCCAACGACCCCGATGCCGATCGATTGGCAGTAGCCGAAAAAGACCGATCTACTGGAGAATGGACTGTATTCTCTGGTGATCAGATTGGCATCATGTTAGGGCATTGGATGTGGACTCAAATTGGTAAAAACTGTGACAAGCCCGTCTCCATGTGCGGATCTACGGTCTCGTCCAAAATGCTGGCAGAGATTGCCCGGGTGGAAGGCTTTCACTTTGAAGATACCTTGACTGGGTTCAAGTGGATTGGATCCCGGTCACAAGAGCTGAGCAAAAAGGAAGGATATCGCAATCTGTTTTGTTACGAAGAAGCCATTGGATTTTGCTGTGGCGATGTCATCTTTGATAAGGATGGAGTCAGTGCCATGGCAGTCTTTAGTGAAATGGCACTCTATGAATACAGACAGGGGTTGACACTCAAACAGCACATGCAGAGTCTCTACGACAAATATGGAGAGGTACGTCCTTGATTGACAGTATGAATGAGTGATGTACTAGGTATTATGGAATTCTCGGCTGACTGACTGATTATTTCATTACTTTCCTTTCCGTCTTTTTCCAGTTTGTAAGCCACAATGGCTACTACCGTCTCGAAGATTCTTCCGTAGTTCACAAGGTAAGCAATGCAGCTTGGATGTTCGCTGATTATCTACTGACTCTATTGAGGCAAGAATTCAAGTCAAGACTCACTCACACTTTTTCACTTGTTGTTCTCTTTTACTTATTAATTAGATCATGGACCGCATACGGTGCAATGGCAAGTATGACTTGGAATATTTGTCTCCCTACCAGGTGGAATACATTCGCGACTTGGGGGTTCCCGGCTACGATTCTTCCAAACCGGACAAACAGCCTACACTGCCGTGTTCGGCATCGAGTCCCATGATTTCGATTGGCTTTACCAATGGATGTTTGGCCCAATTTCGAGCCAGTGGCACTGAGCCGAAATTCAAGTACTACATTGAGATGAAGGGAAGCCCTGGGAAATCGCGTGAGGAAGTCTCAAAAGAGTTGCATGCCATGACACCCATCATATTGGAAAGATTGCTCGAGCCAGAGAAGAATGGGTTGAAGATTCCCTCTAAATTGTAATAGATTTTGGTACAGTACGGTACTTGTATCCTAGTATTGTAATGCTTGCTACAGTAGTAAAAGTATACTCCTTTTTGATTGACAATGCGCAGCTCGTCATCTTTCTAATGCGAATCACATGGTATTTAGTTCAACATTGCTCATACCGGTACACGTACACGTGTATTTGATTTTTGAAATTTCGAGAAGAAAAACTTTGCGCGCGATAGAATTCTGCGCGGAGGAATACCAAGGGTCGACTTGCAGCAACAGCAAGATCTTCGTATCAAGTGGTATGAATAGAGTGGCAATGGCAAAGTAGTTTCGACAAATTGTCTAAATATAATATTTTATGGCGGGAGTTTTACGAATAGACACCAGACTGCATCTACACAAAGAGATATGGTATCGCGCGGACTGTAATAGAACAAAATCAAGAGTTTGCTCATCTCTGAAAGTCTTCGCAGGCGATGTTTACTTGGACATCATCATCTTTACGAATTCTTCGTAGTTGATTTGTCCATCACCATCGATATCTGCCTCACGGATCATCTCATCAACTTCCTCATCGGTAAGCTTTTCCCCAAGGTTCGTCATGATATGACGAAGCTCGGCAGCAGAGATGAATCCATTTCCGTCCTTGTCAAAGACCTTGAAGGCTTCAAGGATTTCCTCCTCACTGTCGGTATCCTTCATCTTACGGGCCATCATTGTAAGGAATTCTGGAAAGTCAATGGTTCCACTTCCATCAGCATCAATCTAAGGATAGCAACGATTGTAATCACGTGAGAAATGACCGAGGTCGCAAAATATAAAAAGATGGCATTTGAAACCTACCTCTTGGATCATATCCATCAATTCGGCTTCAGTGGGGTTTTGTCCAAGGGAACGCATGACTGTTCCCAATTCCTTGGTTGTGATAGTACCTGTGAAGAGCAAGAGCGTTGTGTGAGAGGTTGTCATTTTGAAAATCCTACGGTGTCATTGTACCAAGGCCACGTCTAAATCAGTCTGATGAAACCCATTGTCACGCCACTTAGGCATTCTCGAAACAAACCATGCTGGCAACCAAGCAAAATCAATACAACCAAGTGTTACGATGGTCTAGTACTGCCACGGGTTGCATTGGATGCCAGTCATGGTCTTTTTGTCTGCACGCCTCCGAGATTCTGGCAGCACAACACGGAACCTCAAACCGATCAATGATATGCCATGCTTTGGTACAACACAAAAAAAACTACTCACCATCGCCATCCTTATCGAAAAGGGAGAAGGCCTCCTTGAATTCAGCGATTTGTTCTTCGGTAAGTTGATCAGCCATGGTTGCAAGTTTATTTCAGACAAGTAAGTGTTGTGTGTAGGTCTTCCCGATTCCAAGAGGCACAGATGTGGCTGGGGGCTGTTGCCACACACAACTCGGATGCCAGCTCTAGTACTTTTTCCACGTAGGATTCAAATTATTTTTTTGTCCGTTAGTGGTTTGAATGCCTGCGAGGCATGTAGAAAATGTACCAGATTTACAAAGGATCTGTTGAGAGCCAGTCGTACCCTACTTTATGGGCGCGGGCCGGCCTGCAAATCATTCGCTGGCAACCGTGAAACGGTAGAATCCTTTGGATATCGGAAGAATGACCGGGTATTTTCATGAAAAAGACCGTCTTTTTTAGGGTGTCATTTGTTGGATTCACCTTCCATTCATTCATTCGTTCGTTGAATAATACCGTTCGAATTCTGCGACTCCGTAAATCGAAGCCCATCGTCAGATGGAAGCATCAAATAAAAAAAGATGCTGTCCAGTTGTCTGGCATCACGAACAACAAAGAGGAGAAATCCACTCCAACAACAACAGCATCAACAAAGATACTATCTCTTTAAACTTACCAACACTACACAATGCGATCAGCGTCCTTCTCCGGATAATCCTTACAAGGAAGAAATTGAACGACTCCAACGTGAACTTGACGAACCTTGCAAATCCTGTCTCTATACGGGTATCGCTGTATGCACTGGACTCTCCTTATATTTTGCCAAGCTAGCCATTGAAGAAGGGGTACCTGTCAAAAATCAACGATTCTTATGGGCTTGTTCTGCGGGATGGATTGTGGCAGGAGCTTATCGGTGGCACTTGGGATGATGAATGAATGAATCAACCATTCATTTTTATTACTTCTTCGTGGTGGAAATACGGATGAATCCACTTGGAAGCTTTAGTCTATACTTACGTTGGTGGATTGAATAGTGCTTGCACACATCCACAACCCACAACCAAACCCCCCACCATCTTCTCGGTTTCTGGTTTTGGGGATGTGAGACGAATGAATGTGCCACCAAATTGCCACAAGTCTCCCTCAATTTGTGGCGTGGATCAAGTCATTTACAAGACATTAACGCCCAAAATGTCGATTTGGAGGCATTTTGGTTGTGTTTGAGCATTTATTTTCGAAATCTGACAAATTTTGTCTTTGAAAACTGTGGGAAAAAGATAGTGCTATATTTTAAAACTATGATACGCTATGGAACCAATTAATATACAGCTTCCTTTAGTTGCCTCCACTACAGCGCTACTGTAGTTGCTAGGATGCTACTGCTATCTCGTGCATCCAGTGCAACAGGTACATTGAAGCTCGCAGTCTGCAACAAATTCTTGCAAGTCAGGAAGAGAGCCACAAAATAAAGTCTCCAATCCACCTGTCAAATTGTTCCCATAAAGGTTAATGTCTTGAATGTTCTCTTCCAACCTTGACATGGAGGCTGGGACATTTCCTGTCAATTGGTTGTTGCTCAGATTGATAGAAAAAAGATTACTTAAACGCGACATCTGCCATGGGATCGTGGACGTCAAGAGGTTTCTGTTCAACTGTAGTTTCCTTAGGCTCGCCATTCTTCCGACCACGCTTGGGATCGGGCCGATGATTTGATTCTCATTCAGGTATAGGTAACACAGATCCTGTAGATTTTCAAACTCGGTGGGAATACTTCCAACGAGAGCACTGTTTTCGAAACTGAGATGTACCATGCTCGCGAGATTACCAAGCTCGGTAGGTAACGTGGTGCTGGCGAGCATGTTGTCATCCATATGCAAATACAAAAGCAGCCTCAAATTCCCAAGTTCGGAAGGCAAGGGACCTTCGATACGGTTATCACTCAGGATCAGCTCAGTCAATGACGTCAATTTACCAATCTCACTGGGTAGCTGTCCACTGAGCGTCGTATTTGAAAGAAATAGCTTCCTCAAGTTGCCAAGCAGGAAGAGTTCCGTTGGGAGTGTGGGAAACACGTTGTCGTTGAGAATCAAACTCTTCAGACTAGTCGAGAAACTTGGAATTGTAGACTCCAAGCCACATCCCGAAATATCAAATAACTCGAGCAGACGCAGCTTCTGCATGTCCGAGGGGATGGGGCCCGACAGATTCGTGCTTGAGAGCTTGATTGTCTTTACGAATTCCAAACTCCCGATTTCACTCGGTATCTGCCCCGACAAATAGGTGTTCCCCAACGACATTTCTTCCAACTGCCTTAACAAACCTATCTCAGATGGCAAATCACCATGGAAGAGATTATTTGCCAAGTCGATGCTTCGTAGCCTTGACAGCCGTCCAACAGCTTTGTGGATTGAACCAGTAAATTTGTTCAACGCAACACTCAACTGAGTTAGCATCGTTAGATCATACAATTGCAAAGGCAGCTGACCGGTGATTTCATTGCCAGCTAATGACAGCGCGTTTAGGTTGCTCAATCTCCCAATTTCCGCCGGAAGACTTCCTTTGAGAATTCCTTCATACTCGTATTCGAGCTGCACATTCATGTAGTCCAACTGTAAACTGATAACGGAGCCAATCTCGTTGCAGCCGACAAATTCCCATTCACAATGAGTTGTACCACTAAGCCAGTTGGAGGAAGCAGTCCAATTATAAGCACGGAGTCCATAGTACAATGTAGCAAGAGCATGACGCTCCAATAACTCATCCGTGACTGTCGGATTCTGAAAGAAAGTATCCGTCTCCACAATCCAATGGATGGCGTCAGACTGCGCTGGCGCAAGATCTTTCCCATCTTGATCAGGATACAGAAGATTCGCCAGTGTGATTGGAGTCAGAATTACAGTTGGGGAAGATGTGCCGTTGCCACTGCTGGAAGATGACGTCGCAGCAACAACAACACCACCAACAATGCCTCCCACTGCAACGACCATCAACATGTAGAATGCCCATTTGGAAAGTCCGCAAAGTTTCTTCTCGTTCTTATCCTCGTCGTCATTAGAGGATTCGTCATCGTTTTGTGATTCTGCAGTGACGTGAGGAAGTACTATCGCCAGTGGTGTTTGCCGTTGCTGTCTCCTTCTTAAAGCTTCTTGGATCACCCGTCGCACTTCGTCTTGCACGTCTCCTTCAATGTCCGTCACAACTTCGGCTTGCGGCAATGCTGCTACATGTTGATTTGCATTTAAATCATCAGGGGTATCCTCCATTGTCCCATCGCCCTACGAGGTACTCGTGCCGGTTCTGTGTTGCAAATTCAGTGTTTTACAGTATTCGGCTGAATCGAACTTTGGAAAGACTATACCTATCATATCATAGCCTAAAAGTACCGATACCTTCCATCATGTCTTCCAAATGTCTGGTGGGATCCACAGAAATCGCATATCGTCCTCTTGGTCTAAAATCTAAGGCCCGGAAGTCAACTGTTTGTATATATTCTGCTTGGAAAACTTACTGAAGAGAAACGATGAGGATGGCTGATTTGTCATGATGTGGATACTTCTGCTATATCCAAGAAACTTAGGACAGGGGGCTGGCTACCTACGTGAAACAGAGGGTATCCTACAGCTAAATGAAAACTAGGACAACATTACGAAAAATGACAAGTTTTATTCATATATATTCACTAGATAGGGAAGATTAGGAACGCAAGCTATAGTACCCCAAGCCTGCTTCCTCCGTTTACTGTAGTTCCAAGGCTTTTGTATTTTCCTATTTCAAACAACATTTTTCAACCAGGACACACGACAATGATGCTTAGTTCTTGTTCATGTTCATCATCATGTTTTGTTGCTGAAGTTGTTGAATGGTGGCACTTTGAGGAGCACCAACGCGTTGGGGATCATTGCGGATCAAGTAGTTGGCCAAATACTCGATAGGGTTGCTGGGACGTTCCTTGACGAGTTCCGACATGCCTATATCATTTGAAGGAGAGAGAGCAAGAAGATGTGTGAGAGCCAAACATTCATGAAAGATTTCATCCGCGTTTCAGCGGATTCGTTTGCCATTCAACAAATTCAAGACTCACCATCTAGCAGAATAGGAACCACTGTTTGATCCAAGTAGGCACGAATGGGCAAAGAGTTCATCTGAGCAGGGTTGTTAGGCGGAGCCGAGGATGACCCCACATTCGTTTGTTGCTGCTGCTGCATTTGATTGGCTTGTTGCATCTGATTCGCCTGTTGTTGTTGCTGACGTTGCTGCTGAAGCTGTTGTAGTTGTTGCTGCTGCATATTATTGAGGTTTCCACCACCTCCACTTTGACCTTGCATCTGCTGCTGTTGTTGTTGTTGCTGCTGAAGTTGCAGCTGCTGTTGGAGTTGCTGGAGTTGTTGCTGTTGTTGGAGCACATTGAGGTTGTTCCCGCCTCCTTGTCCGAATTGATTTGACATTCTGTAGGCAAGAGGAAAACTAGAAGAAATTAGAAAAGTTGGATGCAAAGTATTATCTGATGCTGTCTAGACACGATATATGCACGCAATACTCGCTTCGTCGGCACTCACTTTTGATAGCAAGAATCACAATGCGATGCAGAATGAGACAATGATTGCCACTCGTGTTTCTACCAGAGCCGCTGTGTAGGAATGCCCCTACTATTGGAGGGATCCCCCAAAATAAACTACAGTAAGTTGCTGGGATGGCGCGAAGTCCATAGTGAAGCGGTACCCAAGGAAGTAACAATAGTATAGTAGCTACTATATCAGCACCAGAAAGACAACATAGCGACGCATGGCTATCTCAAAAAGAAAAATTTCCATGTCGTCCCAGCTACACAACATGCTATCGTCCTAACCACCAACTGAAACACGAATTGAATTAACTACATCTGTTCCCAATTCCCAAGATAGAGTTAGTCGTAGGTTTCAACTCCCTTGACTTACTCTTGATCATGCTTGTAGATCCATTCCTGTTTTTGAATCGTTCCGCCGATCCCTTCCCCAAGCCCATCATGTGCATCATCATTTTCCTTTCAACAGAATTGAGACATTTTGTGCTCGGAAGGTCCCTAATTGGGGGACGCGCAAGGGTGCGCGAATATTAGAAGAATTCTCAACGGATCTGTCGTTACTACGAGGGCCACGAGAGCAACCTGGCTTGCGTTTGTACCAGAATTATAGGCACACGAGCATGCATGTCTGCCAAAGGGGTGTATGGAGAAAAAAGTAAAAAAAGTTGGGGGCTGCTTGCTATGACCAGCATGCTTTTTGTGACTTCTAGCAGCAAGGCACGAAGGGAAAGATTGACAGGTATCATCTAACAAACCAAATAATTGAATAATAGATCCACCATGGCAGACCGAGAGTTGACAGAAGAGGAGGTCGCTGACCTTAAGGAGGCCTTTGCTATGTTCGATATTAATGGAGACGGTAGGTTATTCTACGGGCTCATCCTTGGCTTAAGTTTCAATGTCTGCCTCTCTTTTGGAGCAGTCAAAATATCCGTCCTTGTACTCACCTTGTCATCGCTACTTCTTGCTGGTATTGATTGCCGCTATTTTGACTGCTGTCATTAGGAACCATTGAATTGAATGAACTCCAACAGGTGATGAGGAAGCTTGGTCAAAACCCTTCGGAAGCGGAATTGATTGAAATGATCAACACCGTCGATGACAATGGGGACCACGAGATTGACTTTGAGGAGTTTCTCATTCTGATGAAGTCACGAATTGGTGAAAGAGATCCAGAGAAGGAATTGAGGGACGCTTTTGCCGTCTTTGACACGGATGGAAGTGGATCGATTGACAGAAAAGAACTTAAGAGGTTGATGAAGAAGCTGGGACAGGCCCTGTCTGAGGCCGAACTAGATGCCATGATGGATGAAGTTGACACAAACGGTGATGGTGAAATTAGTTTCGCTGAGTTCAAGGCGATGATGGTGAGTTTGTAGGATGCACATATTGATCAAGTGGGTTTCAGTTGTTTTTTTCACATCGCCAACCAAAATATTTACACTCCTTTCTCTTTCAGGAATCGTAAGCGCAAATTTTATATTCGACCACCTCCTAAAGTATCTACTAGAAACATTTTTTGTTTATTGGGGGCAGTACAAAAAGGCCAAAAATTGATATATTTGTTTCTTTAAAATCTAGACGTTGTTTCTTATAGATTACGGGTGTAATAAAATCTCTGTTTTTCATGAGGAGTCTATACATCTATTTGGAGGTTCAGTAATAGTAGAAATTACAGGTTTTGGTCTATAGTCGACTGCGCTGGAGCTGATTTGGTTGCATCGTGGATATTCTGTTGCAGGACATTCGACTGCAATCAAGCGGAACCGCATGCATGCATGCATGGGAACAACATTGGAAACTTGTCATGGATCAGGCCGTGGGTCAATCATCGTCCGATGAATCTGATCCATAACCAGCTAGCATACTTGAAAACGTCGACTCGACAGGCGATGAGGAGGACGACTTTAGCACATCCACTGGGTTCTGTTGTATCATGGCTGGATTTATCTTGCGTTTTATTCTCGTCTGTTTACGAAGGTCCGTTTCCGGTTTCACTTCAGAATCAATCGGATTGGAGGGTAAATCTAGCGGTATTGCTGTTTTTGAGACAGCAGGGTCGGGGAAAATAGTAGCGGCATTAGGTATGTCTTCATCTTTTTCCCGTTTCGGTCTCCCCGTTCGTTTTCGCTTGCTTTCATCCTTGTTCCCAAAGATGGAGGACTGCTTCACCGCACCAAATCGCTTCTTCTCCGTCTCTTTGGATCTACCAAAGACAGTTTCTTTGGCTGCTACTTGATCATCTAGAGAAGTCCCAACCACTTCCATTCCTTCTCTCCAACCAAGACTCTTGGCTTCTCGTATTCTAGCTCGTTTGGCCTTGCGATCCTTGCGGAAACGGGCTCGAATAGTCGCATTCGAAGCCGAGTCGTTCAGCTTGGTTTTCTCATTAAGCTTTTGGAGTCCTTCTAGTTGATCTATCTCGGTCATGAGCTTCTTTTTGCCTTTAGCTTGAGCTTCCAGCTTTTCGAGAGCGTCTGGAACGTCCATGTTGGTGGAAAAGGTTCGCTCGAGCAATTCCTTGGAGGGTTCTTGCCCTGCTTGAATCTTGATGCCTTCCACATAGTCAAAACCTCGTTCTTGGGGATTTGTTCTAATGCGAAAAGGATGCGAGCAGACACGACAGGTCATTTGGAATTCCCATATGTTCGTGGTAAAGTAGGACTCTCCAGTGTCTACCTTCTTGGCATTGTAACGAGTTCCTCTGGCAATGGAGGTTTTGCAGGAGAGACAAACACCCTTGTATCTGCAAAAAAGAAATAAAAGACATGAATTAGACAACGTTATTGAGGAAGTCCAATGTTTGCATGCTGTGCCGCGATGGTCAAGAACTGAGATGTCTCGACACAACCAACAATTTCATTCATTCACTTACGGCAACTCAAATCGTGCAACTCCAGATTTCACAAATTGATTGTGACCCTTGGAATTAGCGAATTGATTCTTTGACTTCTTCTTGTAAGTTCCAGAGTCATAATACTCTGGAGGCAAGTAGTAGCCATCTGCTTGGGTAGCTGCCAAAGAAGACATGAGACTGCGAATCAATAACCAATCAACGGAATCAATCGCTATGGTTGGGTTTGCAGATGGCGCTTTTCCGACCCTTTCAGCAGTTGCTTAAGCAAAAATTTGATAGTTCCTCCAGTTGAATTGATAACTTTCACCTTTAAAACAGCCAAATAACCCTACTGATGAACATCGCACATCGCATCATGGTCAAGTGAAAGTGCATTTCTTTGACTTTGCTTCTTTCGTTTCCTTTAGTCGGACGAATCAGTTCTCGTGTTTTTCGCGCTGAAATCGCGCAGACCATTTCACCCCAACTTTCTCGATGATGCCACCAACACAAATTCAGTTTGTGAGGCGTTGCATGGTTTGATCAGTCTAAGAAACCACTAAAGGACTGCTATTCCTATGGAAGAGGCTGCTAGTCTTGTGCAGGGAAAGACCGAGGTCAAAAATGAAGCGACAATTGAAGCGGAAAATACATCAGAATCACAAGCAAGAGACGATGATGCTGACGAACACCAAGATGCTCCTGATACGCTTTCCATGTCTGATTTCTCCAGGAGAATACATCATCCGTTTGATTACAAGATCACTTTGCCCTTTCTTTACGGCAACGATGACGAGGGGAACGCGAGGAATGCACCTGAATCGTCCTTATCCTACATCCCTTGGCGATTGCGACTAATGGAACAAGTGGCATCGTCTAAGAAAGGAGAAGCTAATGGCAATACAAACGAGGAAAAATCATCGGATGACAACCCCACCGAAGACAGTTTAGTCTTTTCGCCCTGTACCTATCTAGAATTGCGTCGACAGCAAAATGATGCTTGGGCTTCAGATCGTCTGAAGGAAGGCAACGAACAACTCTTTATAAATCCGAACATGGCCGAGACCAAATTCTTGGAGGGCTTGGATTTGGTACCCGATCATGCCGATCTACTAACGGCTCATGCCAAACTACTTATCACCAACAACGATTTCGCAGCAGCCGAAACCAAGCTAAAACGTGCGCTGGAGACTGATCCGGATCACAAGCTCGCCCAAAAGACACAACTCGAGTTGGTTCGAATAAAAGAGGGACGAATGCGCATGGAACAGCAGCAGCAAAACTTGATGCTGCGAAACAATGCGCCCAAGTATGACTTCTTGTCAAGTCGTAATGTGGAAGTGGCCAAAGGCAACAGCGCATACAACGATGCTCTCATGGAACGGGCGCTTGTCATGGGAGACGACGCTGACTGTGGGGGTAATGTTGCCAGCGATGATGATGATTCCAGTAGGTCGAGACGACGCAAGAAAAAGTCAAAAAAGGACCGAAAGCAGAAGAAGAAGAAAAGGAAGAGACATCGAAGAAAACGAAGACGGCGGTACTACTCTTCAGAATCGGACGAAGACGACAGCAGTCGGTCAGTAGTGTCTGGTGGTGACGCTAGTGACGACTGCAAGAAGAAGGAAAACGGCGACGATCGTGGGGACAAAGGCAATATATTACAAGAGAAAGACCAGAAGGAAGAAAGAAGCGATGTTGATTCAACAGAGGACAGGCGACGTAGAAAAGATAGAAAGCGAAGTAGACATCGTGGAAAACGACGGAGGGGACGGTACTCTTCGGAATCCGAAAACGACCATGACGAGGACGGTAGCCGGACGGTTTCATCAAAAAATGGTGGCAGTCATGACGAGGATGCTGTTCGTAAAAACATAAATGAGAATGATGTCGGCAGCAAAGGGGGTGGCACTGCACAGGAAAATCAAACCGAAGAAAGAAGCGATGATAGTTCAAGAAATGACAGGCGGAGTCGAAAACGACATCGGCACCGGGATGACCGAAAACGCCGCTCTCACAAAAAGCACCGAAGAAGAGATTCTTCATAGGCAGTTTATGCTGGGGGGCAATCGTATAGATTGACTACCAGGTTGTGGCAAGGATAACGATTATCCTAGCTGAGAGCAAAGTTAAACAAAACGAAGTTTGGTATTACATGATGATTGATTAGAATGCCTCAGAATTGACATCTCTGGCTTCCGCCAGTCGTAGTTCTATTCTCTTTTGTACCTCGTGTGGAATTGAACCTCTGCCTTCTTCATCGTATGCTTTTAGAGCGTGAGTGGACATGATCACGAGGTTATCTGTCGTAGCGGGCTTGGTCAAATCCCATCGAGCCAATTGGAGAACAGTTCCCAGCCGTGCACCCGTAACCCCGCACCGATTTCTCCACATTCCCAATAGATAGTCAATATCATCTGGGCCGATTTGAATCTTTCCGGTGTACGAAGCCCATACTCCTGGTATGGTGTTGTCCTCAATTTGTTGTTCCCGTCGTGTAATATGTTGAAACATCTTATTTCGGACGTTTCTACCCACTCGTTCGCCAGTGACTGGTTGATGAATAGGCTTCTTTCCCAGCTCGCACATGGCAATGGATGCCAAACTTTGCCCCATAATAGCTGGCAAAGGTCCTAGTACAGGCAATACTCGGATTCTCATGCCGTCCACATTACCAAACTGAGACTTGTCACCTTGCTCCTTTTGTTCTTCGGTCAAATCAGCCAACTTGACAACAACCTTTTCCGAAGAATAAATGACAGTAAGTTGATCCATATCGTCCAAGTACGCGTCACTTTCTCCTTTCATGGCTCTCTTCAAATTGTTGCGAATCTTAGTTGCCAGTGGATCCCTCGAGGCAGTTCGAATATCCGAAATGTGCAGCCGGGTCATGTCTGATTTTCCACCGGCACCCATGCACGACAAGGCTCGAATCTTATTCTTTACGCAGTACGCCAATAACGCCACTTTGGTAGGAACATCATCAATGCAATCAATCACAATGTCCCATTTTGTGTCCCCCAACATGGTCGGACCAGAATCCTTGGTGAACATTTCCGCCCGAGCATCTATTCCCGCCACTCCCAACTGATGACAAACCTTTTCGACGCATGTCACTTTAGGAATCCCAACGTCGGCCAAGGTCGCACAGGCATGTCGATTCAAACTGGACAGTGTGACCTGGTCAAAATCAATCAATCTTAGGAATTCGACTCCACCACGGGCCAGCATGATCGCTGTGTGACTACCCACTCCTCCCAAGCCTACCACGCAGACTTTTGAATTGCGAATTGACTTCATTCCCTCTTCTCCAAAGTAGAGTGTGTGGCGGGAGAGTTGCTCTTCTCGGAGTTCAGCTGGGATGGATGGAATTTTGTCCTTGTTCTTGGTATCACTACTACTCTGTTTGGTGATTCGTTTGGACGAGGATTCGTTCTGTGCTGCACCTTGATTTCGATCCAGAAGCCATTTCGCAGCGAATGAAATAGTCGCACCGGCCAGGAGACCAGTGAGGAAGGTTTGTTGTGACGAAGATGTCATGTTGTTCACAAAAATGGGGTGCCATTTCATCAAGTTTCGTGATGTCAACCACCAGCTGAAGTTTCGCGACCGCTGGCGTCCAGACTGTCAGTCTTGCTCGTGACTGAGATGCATGTCGTGTGATTGTCGAATGAAGATCTTTTTTGAGACCGTTATTGAATTCCCGCGGGGTTTCATTGTCAACGTCAATCAATGGTATTATTCTGAAGCCTTTTACGACGACAGAAAGAAACTTTGGATGACGAGAAATATGAGAGTGTGGGATTAGTTAATATTCCCGCGGGGTTTCATCAATGACGTATTGAAGAAAATTACCGTGAAACCAGTACTTCCAGGGACTTCAAACACAAGATGTACGGATTTCGTTGATATTCCCGTGGGATTTCATCGTCAGAAACTGTGAATGATGTTCGACAATGTGCAAACACAACAAGACACAAATGCCTTCATAAAGTTTGCCTTTACAGAATCTAATTGATTCGAGTACTCTCTGCAAATCATCATGGCTAGCATCCTGGAGACATTCCCCAACCTGAAGCATCAAGAAGTTATGATGGCTGCTGGTATTGTGATTGCAGCATCTTTTCTTTTGTACCAAGCGTATGCAAGACTATTCTACTCAAAGATTGAGAAAGACAAGAAGCCGTTGCCCAAAGCCAACAAGGGCATCTTGGAAACGTTGAGGATGTGGGCCGGTCCTAAGGCTCCATTTCACTTTCTGGAGATGGCGAAGGAATTGGATTCCTTTATCTATGAGCTGAACATACCAATACCTGGCCACCCCAAAGCAGTCGTCGTCTCCGAGCCAGAGGATGCCAGGGATATTCTGAACGATCGTCTCACCGACAAACCACTTGCATTGTATGGAAAGTTGCTTGAATTTTCTCCCACCAAAGATAAAGTTATCTTTGGAATGCAAGCAGATGCAGAGTGGCATCGTAGAAGAAAAGGAACAGCACCCGCCTTTTCTCAGAAGCACGTCCGAAGAATGACTGAAGTCGCCGTGAAACATACTGAGAAATGGCTCGATGAGTATCTATCTCCCCTGGTAGAAAAGCATCAGTCGTTCGATGTTGCGAACCAAATGATGAAGCTTTTGTTGAAAGCCTTCTGCGAAACTGCATTGGAGTACGACATTTCGAATGAAGACATCGACACCTTCATTATTGAATGGGATCTGATTACGAGGGAATACATTCTCAAATCAACAGCCAACCCTTTTCGGAAATACTTCACGGCAATTCTACCCGAGCGTCGTCGTGCGAAACAAGCAACTCATGCTGTCCATGCAATCTTCCATAAGGTTATCAAGAACTACCGAGCCCTCGAGTCACCACTTGAAGGGACAGTCATTGATCTCATCATGAAGAACCCGACCTTCAAGACCGATGATGAACTAGCTTCTGAAATTTTTGCTTACATTGTGGCAGGTCATGATACTACCGCCATGAGTATCACTTGGACTCTTTTGGAACTGGGAAAGCATCCCGAAGAGCAACGTTCTCTTCGCGAAGCATTCTCCAAGGTAGAATCAGAAGAATGGAGCAACTCGGAGCTATTGAAGAATGTAGTGCGAGAAGGAATGCGCTTGCACCCCGTGGCAGCTATCACTGTGTCCAGAACGATTGGCCGAGACATGACAACGAAGAAAGGCAACTATTTCTTGCCGAAAGGCACATTTGTCCTTTTGCCATTCTATAACATTTTTCACAATGATGGCGTCTTTGAGGATGCTGAAACCTTTCGGCCATCGCGTTGGGAGAACCCGACGGAGCTGATGAAGGCCGCTTTCATGCCTTTTGCTGCGGGCAAGCAAGGCTGCATTGGCCGAATGTTGGCACACATTGTCCTTCACACTGTTCTTGCACGTTTGATCCAAAAATACGATTTCTCGGTCGAAGAAGAAGGGTATGCTGAATTCAATCTCATTTTGAATTCTGTGGGACTTCGCATGAAGGCAACGAGAGCGAGGGAGTAGATGTTCTTGGGACTTTGGGTTCTGGATTCCTTGTTTTGTGGGTACTGATGGCAATTTAAAAAGAGGTAAAGCTAGGATTACGACCTAGTTATGTTACAACAGTTTTTGTAGCCATTGACCTATTTGTTCACCTACAGTAGTAGCTGGTATTGTTGTAAACTCAGGTGATACTATCATTGAAGTGGTTCAAGTTTCTGATCATACTGTAGCTATAAAACGGACGAGATGCAGGTGTCGAATTCGAACTAGGAGACCTCAACGATATGCTTCAAGTGACAATGAGGCACAGGACCCCTTAGGAGCTGAAGAAGAAGTCCAAGAGAACGACTCCAATCTTGATGAAGCAGGAGTCGATTATGATCCTGATTAAGACTGAGGAGACGCCGATGAAGACCAGGATACAGAAGCTGATCCTGATGATGCTTTTTCTTCAATATTAACACCAAGGAAATCTTGGATGTCTCCTTTAATCAATCAACACATTACAATCACAATCGTTTATTGCCCCAAAACTTTTATTGAGTCATATCGATTGAGTTTTGTTACACAAGACTTGGACAATTGCTTGGTGACACACTGTAGGCGGATCACTTCCAAGCAAGCTTGGAATGCTTACCGACATCGAAGTTGTAGGGATGCATTACAAGGTTTGATCTGATTTTCAACTTCTGATCTCGATTGGGATGAAGCATATTCTTTCTGGTGGACTGTAGCCTATCAAATAGAGCTGCCAAGGTTCCATGTCTTGAGATGCGCCTTTGAATTGTATTGGTACTACTCTCGGTCATATAGCACTGCATACTAGTACCATGGATCCTCTACAGACCCTTTGGAACATTCCATTTGGATACAAAGTTTCCAATCTCGATCAGCATGGTGCTGTCAAGGCTCCATGCCTCGAGTTGCTGCTCTCGATGTCATTGGTACAGCAGTACCATGAGCCCTTTGTAGACCCTTCGCAAGCGGAACCTCATGTCGCATGGTTCTCCTAAAAGTCGAGCTAGTGACTTGTAGCCGCTAAATATGCGATACCTTACCTTTCAATAGATGATGGAGAGTGTCATCTCGTGGACAGAGTAGTGCGGAATTAAATCTTTT
Organism: Cylindrotheca closterium; assembly: GCA_933822405.4. NCBI lineage: Eukaryota > Bacillariophyta > Bacillariophyceae > Bacillariales > Bacillariaceae > Cylindrotheca > Cylindrotheca closterium. The sequence continues at coordinate 208,619 of CAKOGP040002103.1, forward strand.
CATTCAAGTAAATGCAACACCACCTGACTTTGACGTAGGAAGACAATATCTCCGACAATGGTCGAGAAAGAAATCTCGACAGGCGCGATTTGCACTAGGTACAACGTTAAAATGCCATGCCGAACTGAACCGAACCAAACCAGCTAGACTGTAAAAGTTCCATCGGTAAGTAGCGCATCAATAGCCAATGTACGATGATTTGGAAAAGAGCGAAGCAAGTTCCCTTTAGACAAATGTTGGAGTACTGCGCCAACCGTCCAATGGATATCAATGTTTTCCACCTTATTCCCGATTGTAATTCGTTGTTGCGGGTCAAACCCGAGCCCAAATGTGAGGAAAGAGTGGGCATATATGGCCGAGAAACACAAATCCGAGTTGTATTCTCGCGGTTGTGTATCCTTAGGGTAGTTTGCGTCAATCTCCTTCCAGGGTTTTTCACATATTTCCTTTGCAATCCTTTCGAAATCGGAAATGGAAAATTCACGAGCGGCTTCGTCACTAGCTATTTCTCCCACGCCACTCATAATGTTATAGAAGATTCCAAATGCCCATACTTTGTTGTGATCAGGCTTGTTCAAATCTGGCCCATGAATTCTTTTCCAAAAGGATTTGCGACTTCTCTGTTTCATGGTGTCGTCCTGATGCCTAATTGCATATTGGCACTCTTCAAAGCTACCGATACCTCTCCAATTATGCATGTTGGCCTCCCTGTATCCACTTGGATAGCACGGGTGATAATAAATTTCATGGCCTTGTTTATCCCTGTAACTTGCGCTCCTGTAATCTGGTTGCCTGAGGTTTGCTTTCTTCCTTTTCCTGTAGTATCCGCTTTCATCCGCATCCCCATCTGAGTCCCCATCTTTATACTCATATTCGTCGTCATCATATTCATTTTCGTGTTTATTGTCTTCACGGAATTTTCCATTGCGTTTTGTAAACTTGATGTATGGGACCGTCATTCCTACTGAAGTCTTGGCATCCACAATGCCAAATCCGTCAAAGGGGTGCGTGAAAAGGTTTAAAGAGTATCCCAACAGCTTGTCTGAAAAGGAAGTGATATATTTACCTGGAACTCCAATAGTGTCATTTAGAGGGATGCTGACATGGACAGAGCTTCCTCCTATGTTCAAAACACTCCAAGCTGGTTTATTCTGGGCCGAGGAGGAGCTGCGATGTCTGAAGCTGCCTTCATTTTTCGTCTCAAGTAGGTGATTGATGGCCAGCCAACCAAGCGTTGCTTCCTCCTCCCCCGTAATAATCTCAGCATAGGAAGGGAGAAATTGAAAGTTCGAATTTCGCAAAGTTGTTCGGACACTTTGGAGAATGGAATGGACACCTTCTTTGTTTCGTTGCACATATTGAACCTGTCGCAGACCCATCGAAGTAACCTTGAGTACAATAGGAGTGGACTTGGTCAGATTGTGTGGAACGTTTGCCTTGGCGAATTCCAGAAGTGGTTCCAGAGATGCCCCAGCCTTTTGGGGAATGTCTCGTTCGTGAAAGTAATCGAGGCTAGTGGTGGACTTGAAGGTCGCCGGGTCCGGTTGAAATATCAGGTGGCCGTATGGGGAGAAGAAGTATTTGTAGATATAGATTTGGGACCCCGAAGACCCGGCATCAATGACGGCCATAAATTGTGGCTCTTTTGAAGTTGCAATAGTAGCAGATATTGTTCCACGCGATAGGGGGCGAACAAGTGTCCACAAAGCGAACACTATGGCCAAAGCAATGTTGGTAGGTGACCAGAAGGATTTCTTTTGCTGACGAGTCTTTGCTGTAGTGTGATGCATTTCGTCAAAGGTATCTGAGTCTCTATTGTGGTGCATTCGAGGAACGGAAAACTGAATTTGGTTTCTAATGAAGCTAGGGTGGGAAACTGAAAATGATTGCCTTTGCATTGTTGAAACAATCGATCAAAGCGGGAACATGCGGAACTCGTTACAGTCATGTGTTTAGAAAAAAATAGTCGCAGAGAAAAGGCCGCCTTTTCCACGAATGGACAGTATCATAGAATCATCGTTGACAGTACCTGTATCACACCGAATAAGCACTATTTCATCAAGAAAGGGCATTACATGTTCCAGAACAAAATTGAGCCCGCACTTGACCTAGCGAGAGAAGATGAATCGGGGTCATTCCAAAGGCGTGCACTCTATCACAAGCCAGTGGATCGATCTTCAAGATGCTCTTGATACTGTCAAAGTAGTCTTCTTGAGTATGAAAACTCTGAAAGTAACAGACTCGGTGCAGCAGAAGTAGACGAGTAGCTTCGAGTCCTTCCGGCAACTCAAGCGAAATGAGTGAAATGCACCATTTGAAGGCCTCTTCTTTGATGCATTTGACCGTTGGTAAAATCCAAAGATGTTTCAAGGAGCTCCCCATTTATTAAAGGTCCGTGCCTCATTCACGGTCAGATTGGTACTTGGGGTTCATCACATCACACCAAGCAAAGGCAGATTCTTCGATTCTTGATAGGTTGCATAAGGAAAAGTCCAAACTCTCGAGCGATTCACATTCACCCAAGGCAATGTTTCCAATTTCCATAATAGGAAGCTGGAATGTTGCTTTCATTTAACTTAACGCAACCTTGAAACAGCCCTTCGCTGATGATTCTTACTTTTGGTGAAAGAAAAGCACCACAGTAAACAGTTCACCACAACCGATGAACGCCGATGAACGCACGTTCGCCAATGACTTTAACCGTGCGTGATCGGGACATAAATGGAACATGGTGCTGATCCTGAGAAAGCAGTGGAGTCTATGTTCAAACGACCACACGGCAATTCCAAATCGCTCCGGCATCGGCAAGCTGGCAAAGGTGCGGGAACCAATCTTTGTCACAGTAAAAGGCACGTTCACATCACGGAGACTTTTGCACCTGCAAAACAAGTCATTGAAGATCATCTTCAGACGCTCGGGAAGGTTGACATATCTCAAACTGGAACACTCCAAAAACGCCTCTTCGTCGATGCAAGATGTAGGTAGTCTTTGGTTCTTCAATGCTCTAACGTTTCGAGCACAAAGCGAAATCACGTTTGAGGATATAGTTTATAGTTGGCGGAGAGTGAATATGGACTTTAAATGCAGAAGCGTCGGTTGATCTGAGATGATTCGTCTTGGAAAGAAGCACGATCTTCAATTGCTTGCAAACAGCAAAGACAGAATCGCCTATTCGTGCCTTGTAGGACTTGAACCTCGAAAAATCCACATGGCACAACGCCTCGCACTCACGAAAACTATGCACGCTAACCAAGATCTTTGAGCGACGGTAAAACAGTGACCTCTTTGTGCTGTTGAAAGCCCCCCAAATGACATGCTTGTTTGCTTGGAAGGAAAAGTGACAGATTCCAGCTTGCCGCCATAAAGAAAGAGCACAACGACCGACGATTTTCAATGATTTTCAGTGTTAATGACAATTGAAGGTGTGTTCCAGTCCAGAGTTCTCAATTGCAGCAGAAATGACTTTTGAGGCCAATAGGGAAATCTAACGACATACTGTATAGGTCAAATGATTTCGCAAACAAATACAATCCAAAAAGTCAGTCTTCGAAATGCTTGACACAGCATCTTTGTAGTTTGTGCGGATCAACAAATGCGGTTCTCTATAATTCTTTGTGCATAGTACTCTGGGGGACGAGTTGCTCGCGTCGGAGGGGGATGGAAACTACAGTACCAGGTACACGTGTACTGGTACTTCTCGTTCGAAATTGCATTGGCTACAATATTGAATATTTCGAGGAGGTGCTGTCAGCGGTCGTGTCATCTTCTCGGCATTTCTCAATTAATCGTCAGAGAGAAAGAAGGTGAATTCCGGATTCCGGTAAAGTCAGCAAAGATCTGGTCCTGCTGGGCATGACTTCTGTGGTAATACCGTCGATCTATGTGTACGCATTATGTTACTCGTATAACATGGTACACTATGTACTCATGTCGCACCTTTCTAGCCAGCTGCACATTTCCAGCCAATCAAAATGCTCACCCAAACCGAACAAACTGGAAACACATCAAAGAGGAAAATCGAACAAGACAAAATACCAGTGAACTTTCCTTCTACAATATCTCTACATAAGAGCAAGCAATCAAGCAGCTGTTACAGCATACTATGTAAACCATATTCATAAAACTAATGCAACTGTTATACTAGATTTGACTGGAAGATTTTCGTTCTCTAGCCGTGAAAAAACGTGCAGGCTTCCGACCAGCAATCCCATGCTGATACTCCCGCCAGAGTTCGTTTAACGACCTGGGATTGCCCGATAGAATAGCCATGTTCGCAACTACGATGGGACTAACATCTTCATTTGCTCCGCTTGCTGGAAGTGGTAGAGTAGTAGTCTGCGGCCAGTATTTGCTTGTTGGAGTTGGATTCGCAAGCCACCTTCAATTGTTTCGCCAAAAGCACGAATGTTGTTGTTTAGAATTCGATCACGATGCCGGATGTAGGCTCTCAAATCTGAAACATTTGTATGAGATCGAGGAGCAACGTTACTAAATTGTTGTTGCAGTTGCTGGATACTTATCTGGATGCTTTGGAACAAGTCTCCTAAGTTGAGTTCTCTACCACCACGCCTCCACCAGCACCAGCGCCCCCATCACCGTCTATAATAATAGCCTCATCAATCGTCAACTGGTCGCCCCTCCTTTTTTGGTTGGTTGTTGTATATCAGGCAGCAATGTATGGGCGGCACTGTGGATTTTCTGATGGCATACCAATGCCAAGTAGCCTAGTCTTCTGGTGGTGCAAAGCGCCTCCTTCCAGCGCCGGAATGGTCGTTATTGGCGGCTGCTTCCTCCATCACGACGCCACTGTCCATATTTGCTTGTTCTTCTGCAGTTGTTTGACCCTGCATCTCTCAAAGACGAAGGATCGAGAAAGTGTAATTTTTGTTTTGTGGATAATAATACTGTCTTGTGATGGAATATACTGTCAGAAAGTTACTAGAATATTTAAGGCGAAAAGTAACTTTTTTGTTTGAGCGATGGATATCCTGCCTGAAAATTACTTATGGTACGACACGAATATTTATGGCAACGAGTAACATTTCTGTTTGAAAATGTTGCGTGGCATGTTACAAAGCGAGCAACGGTACCGTCAAAAATACTGCCAAAAAGGCATAAGTATTGGTGCGTTTGACACAGATGACTCGAAATTCATATGTATTTTGAGCAACGGTACCGTATTTATGTTACTTTCGTAACATTCCACATATAATGTACCAGTACAGTGGTAACGGTACCTGAGACCAAGTGCAGTTCAGAACACCAACTTGAAAGTACCCGTTACTAGACTTGAAAAAGAATTGGCCACGTGCCGGTACAGGTACAGTGGTAACGGTACCTGAGACCAAGTGCAGTTCAGAACACCAACTTGAAAGTACCCGTTACTAGACTTGAAAAAGAATTGGCCACGTGCCGGTACAATACTGTATCTACACAATACAAACGCAAGAGCCAGATTGGAAGTCTTCATTTCAAGGTTCCGAAGAAATCCAAGACTGACTCGACTCGAATGATTCAGCTTGGATCTTGGGATTGGACATTATCGATCCACGACATAAAAAAAAAATTGAACTGGCCCAATAACCTGAAACGATCTTCAACAAATTCATGATGACACGGTTTATGACCATCCTATCGCTCGTGACCTTCCTGGTAATAGGTCTTGGAAATCCCGCAAAGGCTGATTGCACTGGATGGTGAGCGTACTGTAGTTAAAATGCTGAATACTCTCCGTTTTCCCAACAAGTCGGATTCTGTTACACCGAACAGGTGATGATTGATTGATTCGTTCTTTGTTCCATTGAACTCATCCTCTTCGATTCTTCGTTAAACCCAGCACCGACAACGGATGCACTTGCATTGGATCCATTGGTCAGGGCTGTGATCAGTCAAATTGCACCATTGCGGCAAGATGTGATGCAGGTGGAGTAAGTTCTTAGCTAGTTTCAGAAGTGGGTGGTTGTGTCATCGCTCAGGGTCTCATACATGATCATCCCGTCGTACAACTCTGTCCAAAAATTTCTCATCATTCTGAATATTCTTTAGTGCAATCAAGACGGTACAATGAACCCAGACTGCTGTTTCGGATATTGTTCTCAAGTCAACGCAACGGGACCAACTTGTATTGCCGGCCACTGCAATCAAGACGGTGCCACAAATGGCCCTGTGTGTACTGGTGGGGATTGTTCTCAAGTGGGCGCGGAAAATCCTGTTTGCACAGGTGGAAAGTGCGATCAGAGCAATTCGGTTTCGCCCATGTGCACGGGTGGTAGCTGTACTCAGACAAATGCTCGTGGTGAAGCAGACTGTGTTAGGGGATCGTGCAACACTGCTGGAGCAGAAACTGTCAGTTGTCTCGGTGGCAGCTGTTGCCTAGATGGAACAGAAACATCAGTCTCTTGTGTGGGAGAAGGTTGTAATGCCGATGCAACGAGTTGTAATGAAACCGGTTGTGGCGGTTCTCCATGCGACAGCACCTCGATGCCATCCGATGGGGGACCAGTGCAATGTTCTCAGGACAGTGGTGTCTCCGTAAATGCCAATCAAGCGTTGAAATTACTCCTGGCACCTATCTTTCTCATAGTGATACTATGCAAATAATTCAAATATAATTGTCTTGTTGGACCAAAATGACAGCGAAGACCCGTCTGCAACTACTTTTATGGGGCACATAAATAAGTAGACCCAGTGGTTAATGCCGAAACCAAAATTCAATGCCGTATTGTTTACGGTACTTTGTTTCAATGTTAGGCTGTTTCCACGCGAACCGAAAACCGAGTGTTTTGGGTCTTTTTCGTTTCTCGGTTTTCGGTTTCGTCAGTATCATCAGTGGACATGAGGGGACGGGGCCCAAGAGCGCCAAGAGTCAAAAAGGATGTCTACAACTCTCCATTTTACAATTTCTACAACAGGAATTCCGACGACCACCATCAGCATAGAAACGAAGATGCTATTGCAGCTATTGATTCAGTTTGGGACAAAGACAGCACTCGTGCTAAAAGGTTTCGACGAAGGTTTGGCATTCCCTACAGCTACTTTGATCAAGTCGACAATGATTGGAATAGAAGTGGTGAATACAGGGAAGAAAAGAGTAGGAGTAGAAGAGCAAGAATTGACATCCGAATTTTTATTATGGAAATAGAAATAGCACGACATAAAACTAATGTATTTTGACTTTGGCCTAACTATAAATATGAATAGCCTTTCTCACGCGTTAAATTTGTAGCCTTCGTTTAGATTAAAACTTTTGTGCGGTAAAATATTTCATGTCTGTTCTAGACCAATGAAAGTGGTTGAAAAATGTCAGTTTCTGATTGGCTGAGGCGGGTAGAATCCGTATGCCGAATTTCGTTTTTGCGTGGAAACGTGTTTTTTACCCATCTGATTTTCCAAAACCGAAAATCTCTGGCTGGATTTGGCATCTTTTCGGTTTTCGAAATTCGGTTCGCATGGAAACAGCCTTACTAGCACCAATCGCCAGGCTTCCCAAGCCAGAAGGATAAAAACGAATGACCAATACGTACCAGTACCTTGCTCCACACCAATCGCCACGCTTCCCAAGCCAGAAGGATAAAAACGAATAACCAATACGTACCAGTACCGGTACCTTGCCCCATGCATAATGTTTGACTTCTTCAATCATCAAATCGTGAGTCAAGTTTGAGTCCCGCTTGACCTTCGTGTCTGCGAGCCTTTTGTTCTTGACACGAAGGAACATAATGAAGGGCGTATGAATCCCCTCGTGTCATCCAACATTCTTGCAAAGCATCTCGTCTCACAATTCCAAATCACTGGATAATACAAAACAATACAGCAAAAATTAAACGAAATCATGGCTCCTAATAACCAAGACCCAAACCAAGACAAAACAGCTGGAGATAATCTCGATGAATTCATCGACAATGCAAGAGCAAATCTCGAAAATGCCAAGACAGAAATAAACAATGTGCGCGAGAAGGTTATCAAGGATTCAGAGGCAGCTATCGACAATGCCAAGACAGAAATGGAAAATGTGCGTGAGAAGGTCAACGAAGCAACTGAAGAACAGACGGAAGCAGCGAAAAGCAACGCAGAAAAGGTTAGTGATTCGTTACCCAACTCTGCGAAGGATGCTGGATCACAACTTGGTGGTGCAATCGATTCTGGTGTGCAACAAGCAAAGGATGCCATCAGCGGCAACAATGAAAAGAAGTAAATCAACTATCTGACCAACATTCAGATTCGAATAGTCTTTGATTGCGTATAATATCTAGGACCTGCATACTATATAGAGAAATAGTTTTCTCGAGTCATTTTTATCAGAGTACCATGCAGTGTTTTTCTAGCCCAGAACCGCAGTGTCACTGGGGTTTCATACTTTGCATTGCTCACTTTAACAAGAACAATATTAGGTGCAACATCATCATAACAATATTAGGACTATGGCAGCAATACGAACACAGCGACGACATCAGCGTCAAAAGGGGAACACTATCCTAAAATAGCTGATAATGGTAAAGACCCGCTGTGGCAAATTGATGAGTTTTTTGTATGGGCTCAAAGGATGAACGGATTTTCTGGATAGAAACCGATAGTCACTGATTAATTCAGAATGCCATGGGCTTCGCCTCTTTCAAATCACTACCACCTGAATTATCTACCATTACAAGCAAGTCGTGAGCAATTAATCAGTACAGGAACCAATGCCTTTTCTTCGGATAGCAAGCAAATCCACTTTTTGTCTTCACACGTACAGTACAACTCATCAACATGCCATAGCTGCGCTTTGCCAACATCTGATATCATGGGATGTTCATTGTTCATCTTTTGACGGCGCTGTGTTGGTACTACTGCCATAGCGTTGTTCTTGTTTAACACCTGATACCGTTTGTCGTTTGTATCGAACTCACACCAAAATGATTTTAGAAATGGGTTACTCTCTATTTAGTTACGTGGATTACAAGGACGAATACGCCTGAGTAAAAGAAGTATCGCCGTGACCCAGTTTCTACACCTTCGAAGTCATGGTATTATTCGGTACTATACGCATTTTAAAAAAAAATAGATAGGACTACCGGTAAATGTGTATTACGCGATGAAAGACGAATACGCCCGGTTCTTCGTGTCAGAAACAAAATCTTGAAGCTCGAGCGTATAAGAAGTATCGCCGTGACCAAGTTCTATATTTTAAAATAAATGAAGTGTGGCCACCTGGAAATTTTAAAATAAAAATAAACATCTATAATATTTTCAATGTCTCGATGGGCAATAAAAGATACGAAACAGTCCCAGCGTCACTGCGGCTGTATCGAAAGGGGGATGTTCAAAAGTCTTTTACGTTGTTATATATACCGCTACCAAACATTATTCGAATCTGAATGAACGCAAGGTGCTTGATTTACTCCTTTTCATTGTTGTCGCTTAGGGCATCCTTTGCTTTTTGCACACCAGAATCGACCATGCCACCAAGTTTTGATCCAGCTTCCTTGGTAGAGTCAGGTAACGCATTGCCAACCTTTTCCGCATTGTTTTTGGCTGCTTCCTTATGCTCCTCAGTGGCTTCGGTGACTTTCTCATGCACATTGTTCATTTTTGTCGTGGCATTGTTGAGAGCACTGTCGAGTTTACTTCCAGGGGTTTTGTCGTTGGGAGCCATGATTTCTTTTCTTTTCTTTCGAGTTTACTTTTTGCTGCAGTGCTTTGTTATATCCAGTAATTTGGAATTATGAGAGAGACTTCGTAAGTTACTGTAGATGACAAAGAGATAGATGATTTCCAGATTCATGCGCCCTTGTTCTCAATTTCTCAGACACGAATGCCGAATGCGTAGGTTCACGACTTGATTTTATTAATTTTTAAAAAAAATAAGTGCTGCACCTGTACGTGTACCTATACGTGTATCGTACGTGTACGTGTACGTAATTTAGTCATGCGATATCCGAGGAGATGAAAGCCCATGGTGATGTTGTCCTGAACAACACTGTAATCACCAAAGGGACTCGAAGGCATTTTGGCCAATGGTAATGAGTAATCTAGTCAACAAATCCAGTTTGTCTTTGTGCCTATACGTACATTTGCCATCGTCTGCTATCAAGGTGCTCATGGCATCATTTGACGCTGACGCAATCGTTTTAATAACTAGATTTAAAGGGGAAAAAGGGTAGATAATTAGTCGATATTGATTGCAATCGATGAAACCCAATGCCGTCATGAATGAAAAAATCAACACAGAACTCGGTGGTGGTGACCTGCGATCCAGCTTGCTCTGCAGATTCATTCCTATATGTACACACCTAGTGGTACAAATACTGTGTCAGAAAAAAATCTCAGATACGAAGCTGAAGTGGCTCTAGACTGACTTACGACCGGATTGAAAGAGTACCCTGATACTTGCTCGACTGCACCAGATGCACCAGATGAAGCCCCACGTTAAAAGTCAATCAGCACAGAACTGCTCAGCAAGTGCAGCTACTCTTACGCCGATATATTCAGTCGTATATTTGCCATAGCGTCACTTGTCAGCATTTGGGAAGACTCATCATATATTATTATACCGTAGCATTAGACGCTACCATCTGATGAGAGGACGCAGTACGCTAGTGAAGCAGAAAAAGTCAATCAGCACAGAACTGCTCAGCAAGTGCAGTTACTCTTACGCCGATATATTCCGTCGTCTATTTGCCGTAGCGTCACTTGTCAGCATTTTGGAAGACTCATCATATATTATTATACCGTAGCATTAGACGCTACCATCTGATGAGAGGACGCAGTACGCTAGTAAAGGAGAGAACCATAATCTGATAAATGACTTTGAAAAATGTGTTAACGTTATTACTTTACGTTATCACATAATCAGAGATTATTCGAATGCGAGTATTTGTGAGGCGCTTGACTCTCTTCTTTTAATCGCTTTTGAAGGTATCCTTGACCTTTTCAGCACCCGAACTGACCTTGTCGGCGACTTTGTGTGCACCGGAACTGGCCGTGTCGGCAACTTTGTGTGCACCGGAACTGACTGTGTCCTTTACTTTTGATGCACCCGACTTGACCGTGTCCTTTACTTTTGATGCACCCGACTTGACCGTGTCCTTCACTTTTGATGCACCAGAACTGACCGTGTCGACAACCTGTGAAGTGGCACTCTCCGCCTCGCTGCTGGCATCCTTAACCTTCTCAGCACCCGAATCGACCGCACCACCAACTTGCGATCCAGCTTCCTCTGCAGACTCGGATACCTTTTCACGTACATTTTTCGTTTCTGTCTTGGCAGTGTCAATTGCATCATCGATCTGATTTCCAGGTGATTTATCGTATAGTTGCGACGATGATGGCTTCGACGCTTGACAACTTAAGACTGCAAATCCTTCGCTGGAACGAGCGAAAAGGAAAATTGAAGTAGCGATAACGTAAAAGAGATTCATTGGGTTTGTTATGTTTTGTTTTGTTTTGTGATGTGTGAGAGATTGACTTGATTTCTGTTTACTGCAGTGTTTTGTAATATCCAACTTTGGAATTGTGAGAGATTCTGAAATATTGGCTGATGAGAAACCACGAACGATTGATAGATTCATACGCCGTGTTCTTCGTGTCAGAAACAAAATCTTAAAACTCGAGTGTAAAAGAAGTATCGCCGTGACCCAGTTTATAAAAAGTGTGCACACCTTCGAAGTCGTGTTTTTTAAAACAGAACATCCGCCAGTCACGGAAAGACGAGTCACGTGAAAAAACCAACTTTCGACTTTAGCCCATTTTTTATGCATGGCCATTTTCATCATAACAATCAATCAGACGTCTTCCTATGACCCTTTGGGCCCACTGTATAGGGTCAATTGCTTGGTATGTACCTAGGCTCGATCAGTGGCACCAGAATAGGCTATTGGTAGCACTTAGATGCTAAAAAGTGACTTTGTTTGTGCCATTTTGTTTGGTCTTATTAGAGGACGGCAATGAATATTGGTGAGCTACAAACCTGCGGCTAGCTCAAAAGTGTCCTATTGGTGATATATATGGGCTGTGGGGACTTTCACACTAGGCTAGAGGGGCATGCCAACTCGAACAGATGCGGTGTATTTTCAATGCAATGTTGAAAACACCTCCATCTAGTACTGCAAGTGGAATGATAGTTATCAACGATTATAAGTTTGTCCTCTAATAGATAAATGCATGGAAGGTATCAGGATGCATCTGCATTGTGACTTTTTCTTGAACTCTGAGGCCAAACTCTCCTGTGATGCAAATCTGACCTCATGTATTGTTTCCACCTATGAACACAAATCTATTTGCTTTGATAGTATCTATACGAGCATAAGAGATCATCGTCACCTATCTTGTTGCCATGATAGTCGTCCTTCAATAAGACAACACAAAAATGGCATGAAATTGTATTTTGTTGCTCCCAAACGAAGTTGCCTCTGTTCGAGTTGGCATGCTCCTCTAGCCTTGTGTGAAAGTCCCCACAGCCCATATATATCACCAATAGGACACTTTTGAGCTAGCCGCAGGTTTGTAGCTCACCAATACTCATTGCCGTCCTCTAATAAGACCAAACAAAATGGCACAAAAGTCACTTTTAAGCATCCAAGTGCTACCATAATAGCCTATTCTTGTGCCACTGATCGAACCTAGGTGCATACCAAGCAATTGGCCCTATACAGTGGGCCCAAAGGGTCATAAGAAGACATCTGATTGGTTGTTATGATGAAAATGGTCATATATTTAAAATGGGCTAAGGTCGAAAGTTGGTGTTTTCACCATTTCTCCACCTTCCATTTCGCCGTGACTGGCGGATGTTCTGTTTTAAAAAATACACACCTATATATACTGTGTATATAGTATGTCAAGGCCAGAAACGATGTGCTGTTTTATAGCAGGCATCAGTCGAAGAAGAAAAAAGATACTATATTATTCACGACTTGATTGAAGAGTTGGTGTACCTACTCCTTGATACGATGTTACAGAGCAGTAGTGATTACAATAAAATCAGCACAGGACTCGATGACTTCTCGTCTGATCTACAGTCATCTGCTCAGCAAATCCAGCGAATCGTTGCTCCATTACCAGAAGTCATCCATGTGCCCGCATAGCCGCCGCACGGCCTTGTCAGCATCAGCTTCTGCTATTTGAGGATGCTGAATGCATCGCATTTTACGTCACTAAAGTTTCGATGGTAGATGCATGAATGAGTTTGCGAAGTCTACAAGCTGTTGCTATACTCCAATAAACTACTCCTGCATCGAAGTGCCCTGATAAATGATGTGGAAGTTTTACACGTGTGGTGTTACACTTTCTAAGAGTACGCATTTGAGTGTGATATATATAAGTATATATATATGGTGTTATTATTTGAGCGTGATAAATACATAGTGTTATTCACATTGTAAGATGATTCCAAGTCTCAAAGTTTGTCAGATATTTGATTTACTTCGTTTCACTTTCACCAGGCCCACTGATGGTGTCCTTAACCTTTTGCACACCCGAATCCATCATATTGCCAAGTGTTGATCCGGTTTCCTTCGCAGATTCACGAATCTTTTCAGAAGTACTCCTCTCCTTGGTGGCATCCTTAACGTATTGCACACCCGAATCGATCGCATCACCAGCTTGCGATCCCGCTTCCTCAGCAGACTTGGGTAACGAGTCAAAGATCTCTCCAGTGTTGCTGCTAACGGCTTCCTTCATATCCCCAGCGGCTTCGATGACCTTCTCGCGCGCATTATTCATTCCTGTCTTAGAATTGTCAGCCATCTTTTCAGATTTGCTGTTGACTGCTTCTTTCATATCCTCAGCGGCGCCGGTGACCTTCTCGCGCGCATTGTTCATTCCTGTCTTGGCGTTGTCACCCATCTTTTCAGTATTGCTGTAGACTGCTTCCTTCATATCCTTAGCGGCGCCGGCGACCTTCTCGCGCGCATTGTTCATTCCTGTCTTGGCATTGTCAATAGCATCATCGAGCATACTTCCAGGGTTTTCATCGTTAGGAGCCAAGATTTCGATTCCTTCGCCCAAGCGAACAAAAAGGAAAATTGAAATGGCGATAACATAAAAGAGATTCATTGTGATTTTGTTTTGCGTTGTGATGTGTCAGAGATGGTTTGGTTTTTGGTTACTGTAGCGTCTTGAAGTGTCCAATAATTTGGAATTGTGAGATAAATTTCCATTTACACGAGATGGTTTATCGATTCATACGCCTTATTCTTTGTGTCAGAACGTCAGAACACAAACCTCAAGACACAAAGCTCAAGCGGGACTTGGGCTGACTCACGACTGCAAAGAAGCAATACAGCATACTGTAGTGATCGAATGCAGATAAAACGACCCTACTGTATGGCGTCTTGAATAACATCATTTTCGTCCGGAGGGACCAGTGCAGCAAATCAGCGGACTAGTATAAGCTTTTGCGCCCATACCAGAACTCATCAATTTGGCATACTGGTATGGTAGACCATTTGCAGTATTGTTGATGCCCATATCACAAATCAAATCTAAGAAATATACCATACCTACACCTGCTGTAGCATCGCTGTAGCCGTGGCCGTAATAATCTAGTAAAAACTGCATGATACCCTGATGAATGATTTTAGAAATGTGTTACACTATGTTGTTACACCAGAATCAGAGATTGTTCGGAACTGAATGTAGGTATATCAGATGTCTGATTTACTTCTTTTCGCCATCCTTAGGGCTGCTAACGGTATCCTTGACCTTTTGCACACCTGAATCGATCGTACCGCG
>CAKOGP040002114.1:0-10205 GCA_933822405.4 Cylindrotheca closterium
CTTTTTTGCAGTGTGCTATTTTTTAAATGCATGTCGAATGTCGATCCTGGCGCATGCGCTGGTAGTTTTTTTATCCTTTATTCAGATAATATATATATCGGGCAGCACCTGACACCTATGTACTGCCTGCCATGCTCCCTACCAGGTATGATATTTTGCCTTGAAGACGGAGTATACCGATTTCCCCTCCCCCAAGGAGAGCTGGTTTTTTGCCAACGTTCTTTTTTGCCAACGTTATTTTTAAAAACCTCATTTAAAAATATTTTATATAGGGTTTACATTTTAATTAAATTTAAAATATAAAAAAAGCTTAGACGATTTCAAACAGCAGCATTTACTTGTACAGTATTGTTCCTTTTTCCGCAACGTTATTTAAAAAATCTAACGTCTCTTTCCCCAACGTCCTACTTAAAATATTGTATACATAGGAC
Organism: Cylindrotheca closterium; assembly: GCA_933822405.4. NCBI lineage: Eukaryota > Bacillariophyta > Bacillariophyceae > Bacillariales > Bacillariaceae > Cylindrotheca > Cylindrotheca closterium. Next base: position 432 of record CAKOGP040002114.1, read on the forward strand.
AAAAAAAACAAGTCCAACGTGTTTTCTTAATTAGATATTTTAAAACACTTATTGATGATTACAAACAGCCGCATCTACCTGTACAACTGTGGAGCAATACAATGAGGAGTGTGCAAACATTGCCAACACCCCCCTCATCCCAAGCAACCAAACTACGGCCCAATAAACCACCCCAAACCCCCCAAAAAAGGTCTCAAGAAGATGTTTCACGCTCAAAAGGAATGGCAACACTGCAAAGAAAAAGAAACATAAAGGGATCGTCATAGACCTTTGTCAGGATTATAATGGTCCAGAGCTCCAACAACAGCTATTCCAAGCAGCACCTGCGGAGGAACTGGTTTCCTCTCTAATTGGATCTACTGGTCTTTCTTTCTCACCGGAATCCAAAAACTATAATTGGAATGGATTTAAATTCATGGAGAAGCCAAAGTGATCTCCAAGTTCTGGCTGTAGTTGCAGGAAATCTTCAAACCCAGCCAACTCTATATTGTTTGAACTGACATCCAAATGCTGGATCTTGCAGTAAGCAATGGATACAAAACATTGAGATTAGGCGATGCTACAACGGTTGATTGATAGTTCCACCAGATTTTGAAGCAGAATTTCTCCAAACCTGGGGATGGTAAATGTAAAATTGAATAGATCACCCACATCCTACTTGTTAAGATCTTCAAGTTGTAAGTCCTCAGTCTGGGTGGCAAACCTTTTAATGTATTCCTGCCCTGGACGTCTGGAAACGTCATTGTAGACGTTGTCAGTCACTTTGTCGGCACGACCAGTGATGCTCACACTGCAGAACATCAGCAAGCTTGAACTCATGAATTTAATGAATTGATTCATTTCCTCTCATCTCTTACAACCTGGTAGCCACTCCACTCGGCAAGGTACCAAACTGGATTGTGGCTTCCCTTGACAGGACATGCAACAATGAAAGAAATTTTGTGCAGAGTGCAGCTGGAAGTGCAGCTGCTTCTGCATGCACCGGTGCCTTAGAAACAAGTGAATTCTCCTGTTTTCCATATTTTTCTTGTTGTTTTTGTAACCTTACATTGCAATCTTCCAGTATCTTACGTTCAAACGACAGCATCCGACTGGCATGTTCTAGACAAGCGGGAGGGTCTAAATCCGCAAACTTAGTTTCAGCCAGCCTAGCCCTCAATTTACTATTCTTCTTCCTTGTCTTCTTATGCCATGTTCCTGTGGGCGGAAAGAAGAATTCCACCGCTCCATTCTTCTCCTCTTCATTCTTCTCCTCTTCCTCATTCTTCTCCTCTTCATTCTTCTCCTCAACCCTAACCCTAACCTTATTCAACACCATAGAGTGTGGTGCAAGATGACGGTGCACCACAGTCAAAGTATGGATAGTACGAGCATCAAGAAAACCACTAGCTTGAACATGGACAGCAATATCCATAAAATCAACAGTATCATTCCACGCTGTGGGTAGCCGGTCCAAAGGTGGTCAACGCCATCTACCACCAATGACCAGTCCATCCGCCAAGGGACTTGCTGCCTCCGTCTCTCCTTCTTCTGCTTCTTTTTTGTCAAATTCCGAGTCCGTTTTGATGGGAACCTTCGTCAAAACGTCCTCTTCCCACAACAATCCAATGGAATTGGAATGCATGTCGTCGTGAGAGATTCTTTTTCCAGAAGTCGTGCACCTTCCGGAAAACAAAGTGGGTCTTGCTTTGAACAAAGCAGAGGGCCCAAGAACGCCCTTCTCTTGGTACAATTTTACAAACTTGACCACTCGGGCCCAATTTGCTTCAGCATAAGCTGGTGCATGCCATCGAGGATCTGCAAGATCAACATGCAGACAATCCTGTCCCACGCCTTTAGATTTTGCAAAGCCGCGGGACTAACAAATCCCTGTTCCGTTGTCACATGAGCAAGACCCTTCAAACGCAGCACGAAAACAAATTGGGTGTTTCAGCGTACCTTGTGGATTCAGGAGAAGTGGAGAGTCACCTCAAACCAATTTATTCATCAAAACAGCTTCATACACGGACTGACCAGCTACCACCGGGAGCAAAGATTTAAACAAAGGTTTCTTGGCTGTAAACGGTACAGTGTGTTCAGGTCGCGGTGGCCCAGGTGGTGGGCCTGCAGGAGGTAGTTCCAATCGTTGTTGTTTTGCAAGAGGCGGCTGTACCCCAGCAGAGAGACCATGTCAAAAAGGATCTGGACCTGCAGGAGGTAGTACAGGAGGGATGGCGGTTCCAAAGAAACTCAAAGAAAAATTATGACTCCAAGTATGGCCGTTCATATCCAACTCAGCAGGATCCCACTTCTTCTCCACTTGTTCATAAAGCAGCTGGAACTTGTCCAAGTAGCAAAGAGGCTTTTTGGTGAATGAGTGGCGTCCCACCATAGTTGGAGCCACCACAAAAGCGCCAGCCACCACATCTTCTCTGCCATGGAACAAAGCATCTTGAAGACCCAAAGTAGTAGGTGCTGCTCCTGAACAATAACGCACCATTGCAGTAACCTCCCCAAACAAAGCACAAGACATACTTCCCAAACAATTGTGCCTCAGCAATCGGAAGTCCCCCTGGAGGAATACATGTACCGCCATATATAGAGTTTACCAAGGGTTGCAATTGAAAGATGTGCCAAGATGGACCACCGACAGGGGGTGGTGGTACTTTCCAACCCATCTTCCATCTCGCCACATCACAAATCGATTTATGCATTGCAAAATTTAGCAGGTCGAATTCAGCTTTATATGGAAGCGGGATCTGTTGAAAATCCCTAGCAATATCCGCACGAAAACGAAGTGTATAATGCAGTGTTCGTGTGACACCCGACGTTGCCTCCTTGTGGCCAGTCCCATACCGCAATGAGATCACATGCGAGTCTGGTTGGTTCCGGCACTTTCATCCAAGCAGTTGCAGCCACCACACGGGCATCAGACAGACACAGATAGGGTTGCTCCTCTTGGGGAAAGAAACTTGCAACAACCAGGGCAACATTTAGGAAATGGGGGCTGCAGGTCCGGCGTGCCTGCACACTTGCAAGAGACGCTTTATCAGCTGAAACAAAACAAGACTGTTGCACTCCAAGCGCTGCCGCCAGTGTCTGCGGGTTGAACATGTCGTTCCGCATCGGAGCAAGGCCCAGACCAGTCCCAAATCTTCCTTGTGCTAAACTAGAGCGACGACAATGAGCAATATTGCCAGCTCGCATAACTGTTGCAGTAGAAGAATCATTTGCCGAAGAAGCAAACCTGGTTGCCAAGTCATTCGGGCAAATGTCATACTACTCCACATCACCAGCGACCAAATCCACTGGATTAGCAGGTGTGCCCGCAAATGTACCATGAACAATTTGTTCTTGGAAAACCCTCACTTTTTGCATAGCATTGAGGACGTCTTGTGGAATGGCAGGTGGGGATGCCGAGTGCCGCACTGGTGGAAGTGGACTTGGAGTAGCAACATTCGCAGCCGGAGCTGGGACTGTAGCAATGTTAAGTGTAGCCGTAACTGTAGTTGCAGTCGTGGCAAACACATTTGCATAAGCATCCAAATCGCTATCAGGGTCCTCTTTTTCCACAATAATGGCTGGAACAAACACTGCTTGAGCTTTCACAGGGATCTCTTTCGGTTCAAATCGCTGATGCTTATCAGGTAGCGCGTTGAAAGGCAAATCAGAAAGCCAAGTAGAAAATTCCGGCCAACCATCCTCAGGAGGACAAAGAACAGATAGGTACGCAAAGTGATCCGGCGGACCATGATACCCCAGTGCTGGCGGGTAGCACTGCTGAGCACGTTCCAACCATGCACCAACTTGACAGCGTTGCTTGATAGCCTGTCGATCTCCCACATCACAGGGGCCAAAGAGAGCACAATCCAGAGCCATCCCCATTACATAGCGAGCAAATTGCTCTCGTAGGGGTTGTGCGGCAGCAACATATAATAGACCATTCCCGTGCAGGTTTGAAGGACAAGGCAAAGTCGCCCACAGATCCATCGCAGAAGTAGTCTGCAATTGATAGGACACAGCACTTGAGTTCACTGCTGTAAAACAGTCTTCAAAAAAAATAGAAGACTGAGTCTGCAATAATTCCAAGAAACTCCCATAAGGAGTACCATGTCCACTCAAAGAATTCTTGAAGTCCTCAAAAGAAATAGAAGTTGGCCAATAAAGGCCCACCGGGGCACCACATCCATCAGGAATCAGAAGGACCTTTAAGAAGTCCCCAACCAGCATTGCAGGCTTTGTCACTTGAACAAAATCCCGCTCTGACGCTGGCATGTCCAACCGTGTTCGCCCACTGAGGGAAACCACCAGACTATGAGTAGGGACACTCATGTCGCCTTGCCAGTATTGCTCGATCAAAGTGGGCTCAAAGCAATCAGACCACTTTGGGGCCCCGCGATGGACAGCATCTTGCCCATTGAAAGTAGTGCTAAGAGGACTAGCGCCTCATCCAATAACCGGAGGAGAATTTGGAGTAAAAAATACTCCAAGTACTGCTCCAAGGCGAGACGAGTTCAAGAGCCGCAACTTGTCCGTAGCGAGCATCTCAGGTGCATTAAAACGGATAGCATTGGCAGAAATGGTCTCTGCTGTCACTGATTCCTTGCAACCCTGACCATAGACCGAATAGGGCTTTCCTGTAGGAACAGCAAACCCAAGGACACTTGTACTTCCGCTTTCTTTGGTCTCTTCTTGTCATGGATTGCTTGGTGAATTGAATCATTGGAAAAGCAGATGCTGACAGAAGAGAGAAACTGAGTTCCCATATGGGGACTCTCAGGACCAAGTAACTTGGGGAAGGATGTCATTTTTCGAAGGATGACAGGGGCACAGAACACGTTTTTGTTGTTTCAACATTGCCTCGGAGCGGTGGAAGACGAATGTAGGATCAAGACAATCCGATCAGCTCTTCTAGGAGGGATGTTGGGAACTTGTTAGCTGCACGTCACGCTGGCCGATTGCGATGAATGAGGGCGGCGTGGAAGGAGCTGGAGTTTTTGTTCGCTTGCAGACAAAAGCTGGGTAGCAAGAGAAAAATTGAATTACCACAACACAAGTGGGTGAATTCAATATCAGTCGATAAACTGGGCATCATTGCCTTGGCTCATTGACAACAACTTTTGACAGTCAAAGGCCGTTCGGCCTTTGTCCGTCTGTAACACAATGTAGTCAAAGAGATCGAACAGTGTGCCTGCGGTCTATGTTGGATAATCTTGAGGAGACATTATCCAATTCAGCCCGCACTTTTGCACAAGCCGCAAAAGTCACCATTGTCAAAGCTACAAAACTTGACGTAAAAGTCCACCAAACAGCCGCAAAACGAGTTTTTTGTGAAGCACTCTACAAAGCTTCCAAAGCCTACATCACTCTTAATGATCTTACCTACAACAAATTCATAAATATGCGAACACCATCATGGACTGTCACCACAAGGAGATCACTCCTATTTTCAAGCTTCCTGAATTTACTACAAAAGAACATCTGAAGTCAAACTACACTCAATTTACTTCAGCCACAGAGCCTCTACCAAATCCTTTATCCTCGCCCCCCGCTAACAACAATAACCTACCACTTGGAAACCAAGCTGCAGTTGCACCTGCCGCCAACTTGAATCCATATCACAATGCTGCCGCCGCAGCTCAAAACCAAAACGTCATGCGCCACATTGAGGACACTCTTGCCCACATTTGGCGATCTATCCGCACCTGTTTTCTTGACGCATGGACAGCTTATATTTGTCTGCAAAAAGACAATGATAACGCCCTCTGTATGAAGAAAATGTTGACCAAACTTCTCACTAATGAAGCTACTGCTGCCGCTGCAATGCAAGTCGACCAAGAAGCAGCCCTTCCTCCTGCAACCCTTGCCACCCTTATTCAGAGGGAGGTGCTTTAAGCCACTGCTCCCCTTAAAGGAACTATTCATGGTCTTGAAACGAAGTTTAAAAACTCACAGAGAGCTCTACCGGGAAACTCTCTCAAACCACAACGCCCCAGCAAAAGAGGACGAGGACGTGGAGGAAGAGGACGCGGAAATTCAAACGCCGGTTGCACACCTCGACAGGACGACCCACAAGCCGCCGAATCCGCCAACGCTTCCAACAGAGATTCTCAAGGCACCAACACCAATGCCTCGAGAGACAGATCGACCAACAAGCATTCAAACTCGTCCAACGCTGGCAACAAACACAAGAAGTGGCTTTGCTGCAAATCCTGCACTTTATGTTTCTGCCAACGCTCTCCAGTATTTAGGCAACATACCATCCTGGTATTACTTTTGCCGCCCACAGTCCATGACTTTTCATGACCTTACTACAACACTTACACCATCTTATGATCTTTGCCCACTCTTGGGCTTGGGCCACAAGTTCATTCCAATACCTCAATATTCTAATGGTCCTCGCGAGGTCCTTCGCCAATTTGACCGTACTACCAATCAACATAACACTAATGCAAACCCTGAGACTGAAACCGATACTGATCGTCAATACAATCATAAAATGTATGTCCCATCTGATTGGGATCCGCCAAGATTCACATATCCTGCAATTGTTCAACGTCGTCTCAACAATTTCTGTAATGAAATTCTAGAGGAATTTGTCCGCCGACGAGGCCGCTCAAACCTTCTCCCCCACCAACGCCGCGCGCTCCAATGGGCCCAAACTAAAGACAATTTTGTAATAGCTCTCACTGACAAAATCTGGGCTTTTGCATCATTGAAAAACGTGAATATATACATCGAGTTCGTACTCTGCTCTCAGATGTCAACTCCTACACTTGCCTTTCTCATGAGGAAGCCATACTTACTGCCGCTGCAGTTCAAGTTGAAATTTTAGAATGGATTGCCGATAATCGAGTCTATTTTGCCTCTGACGAGATTAAGTTCATTAAAAGGCACATAAATCGAGTCAAAGACCCCTTTGCAATCTTTTACCCTCTATTTAAAATCCACAAAACGCCAGTCGCCACACGCCCTGTTGTCTCCTATTCCGGCAGTCTTCTCTATGCACTTGCCGTTTGGTGCGACAAAAAATTACTCCCTATGGCTAAAGCACAAAATGCCTACCTCTCCAGTTCCTTTGAACTTCAAGTACAACTGTCCTCGCTTCAGTTACCACCCAATGCTAAACTTTTCACTGCATTATGCGAACACACTTCTTCCAATCAGACTCTGTAGGTTCTCAAACTCTCGAGGCAAGAATAGTAATTGTTGGATGGATATCCAAACGAGCTCTCTTAGAGACATAAAGTCCCCTTGCAACAGTAGTATGAAAGATTTGACGGTACTCAGCATTGAGTAACTTTCCTTTACCAGCTTCCAGTTAATCGTTACCAGCTGGTGTTTCTTGCTTTGAATGTCCTTGTTGAACTTTGATAGGAAACTCCTCCAACATGTTCTTGACATAGTCGTTCATGCGGATCTTGAGTTTTCCTTTCACCAAGAAATCCAAAGTCATTCCAAGATATCTATGTATCTCTCCTCTGACAATTGTGCACGCCTTGATTGAACCATATCTCATGTTCAACCACTTAGCCAATTCGTTGTTTACTTTCGGATCCATGTGACTTGACATAAGATCGTCAACATGAAACCTGATAGTTTGCTGTTTTTCATCAACAACTTTGTTAGCAACACACGGGTCATACAGATTGAAAACAAACCCCTTTGCCTCCAAATCACTTCAAAACTGATTATAGAATAGGAGGCTTGATTGCAACATCCCATATATAGCACGTAGTACCCGCACATAGATTACTTGCTTTCCGTTCTCTAATACAACATATTCACAATACTCTGGGGCCATGTCAATCAATATCTGGACCATCATGCCAGTGATTTTCATGTAGATACGATCTTCTCCTTTCTTAGCTTCAGGCATATAAGTTTGAATGAAAGCGTTAGGCACATCCATCGTCATTATATCTCTACCTTTGTGTGCATCAATAACACAAGTAGTGGTGATTGCTTCTTGCATCTTTTCCATCATCACCAAACTTCTTCAGTCCTTGATTGATGTAATACTGTTGAATGAAGTTCAGACCGTCATCATTATCAAACTTGGCCTTGATCTGCATCATGCAACCAGCAATCAGAATAGCGTCGTGCCCTTCATAATCAGCTTTCATCTCATTCCCAATCTTTTGGAAACATAGATTGTGCTGTGCTTCAAGGATAGCTTTACTGTCTTTAGTACTGCAACTTTCTTCTTTGGTACGAATACTAGACTTCAATTTGTCCTTCAATGGTTTCAATTCCCTCTCCCCATGCTTGCGTCTTGCCGCAACTCGATTCATGTTCTTATTGGCAGAACTGCCACCCCTGCTTGAAGTCCACATTGCAGCTTGCGCATATGTTTGCCCGGATTGAGTGAATTTTGCTACTTGAGGCGTTTCAGGCTCAAATACAATCTCTTCGTCTGGCGGTTCTTGTAGATCCTGCAGATCAGTAACAAGGCTTCCAATAGCATTGGTTCCTCTATCGACATTTTCTTGATGGTGATCCAAATTGGCCACAATAGCTTCTTCTTCCTCATCACCCGAATCGCCGTCATCTGATTCATAGTCATCATCTCCTTGGAATCTGACAGTGAGTTCTGGCACATCATTGACATCATTGTCTGCATCTGCCAAGAGCTCATTTCTTTTGGAGTCATCAATATCATCGAATTGTCCACGTAGATTAAAATCACGTTCATGTTCATCTTCAGGTTCATAGTCCTGATCAAAGGCTTCTTCTAAGTAACCTCGTTCCGTGTCATCCACTCCTGCAATTTGATCGCCATCTTGAAATGTCTCCAAATCTCTCTTCTTATCAAAGAACTTGACAGAAGTAATACCTTCAGCAGTAGCCCAGGCTTCAACACGCTGGATTACTTGGTCGGTAACGGGTAGTACAACGACCTTGGGTCAAGAAATCATCTTCTTCCTATTGAGGTTGAGCACTCGGCCAGTGCCCAGTATGTTGTCCCTTTGTAGGTTCAATGTAGATTGCTTCAATACTGCGGGGTTCCATCGAATTGTTGGAATCCGTCCCAATTGCATGAACATACTGTCCAAGCTCAGCAACCATGTCACTCTTGTAGTTGATATTGACATTATCAATGATTTGCTGTGGACTGAAATGTGAGGAAATACTGTCTTTCCCGGGGAAAGACATTCAATAGCTCGGCGGCTCGACGTCCAAGACATTCAGTGATCACCTTTGGGACCACTTTGTAGGGTAATCGTGCAAGAGCTACTCTGACGCTTTCTTTCAGCATCCTATTGTTTCGCTCAGCTGTAGGCTTGTGGTCTCCAGATGCAGTCGGGTCAATAGTAACACCCATGTCGTCTAGCATATCATCCGATAGAGGGATGAATGCCCGATCACACTTGATCGTCTTGACATGAAAGCCTGCCTTGTTGTAGCGGCAGAAAATCTTATCCAATGCTTCAAATACAGGTTCAGTCTTCAGGTTCTGCATGGGAATACATGAGCGATAATGCACAGTGGTATCGATGCAGGTAAGGCGGGAAGTTATCGAGCCACGTTTTGCGTCCAGCGTGCAGCGTGCAGTGCATTTCGATTTTTTTGCTGCACCCTGCATGCGTGTTTAAGAGACGGTTTTCCACGAAAAAAGTCACATTTTGGGGACACGCACACCAAAAGTCACAATGACGATAACGTCCATAACAATGTAACAACATCTACATTTTTGAATGGAAAAGGTTGATCTAGCTTCTATGCAATGGCAGCAACCTACTGAAACCATAATTTTTCAAGAAAAACTAAATAACAATAAAAATTAAGCCACTT
>CAKOGP040002114.1:19075-33537 GCA_933822405.4 Cylindrotheca closterium
ATATCCTTTCTGTTTGTTTGAAGAAAGTTCAAAATGGGGTTGTTTATTTACATTGCTTAAGGATTCGTACACGAGTCCTTATTCTTCCGCACAATGAAATTATGGCTGATATATTAGCCGCCGACGAGCAACTTGCTTCTATCCAATGCTGATGGCACTTTTGACTGAGTTCACATAAAATTATCCATTTCTTGGTCTCCTACAGTAGTACTATTACAGTAGCCCAATCGATCATCAATCATCACCATTTTGATATTGTTTTATGCGAACACGCGTACAGTATACAAAAGCCGCATCATCATACATCGTCGTCACTATACTACTAGTAGCGATTTTAAACAACGTTGTTACTACCACTAGTATCCATGGGAAGCATTTCATAGAATTGATCAAAACCATAGGTCGCCCTACTAGTGACCTTGGGGACCCGTTCAGATCGAATCATTCTTCTTGCAATTTGAGTTGAAAAGGCCACCAATCCAAGTTGAAACAAACTGGTAAGGGGAGCATAGGTAATCCACGAAAGTGCCATGACAGTCATGAATGTAAATCCTGAAAAGTAGGCAACTGCACCATTGCTTGCACTGTATACTAAATCGGCAAAGAATGGGAATTGATCTTCAACAACATCCGCAATGACTGACATTGGTTCCACGATGATTTTGAATCCACCAATGATCAAAATGAACGCAAACAGTCTCAACCATCCCTTCCACAAAGTTGCATTTGCATGAGCCCGAGTCATCATTTGCTTGGCACTGCGCCATCCCGGTTCCACCAATAGAATAGTACTGGTTTTGCCTTGTTGTTGCTGTTTTGCTGGCGCCGTTTCAAAGGGTGCAAGACCTCCGCCACTGGTTTGCATGGCCACCACACTGATCACTTGTTCGGGGATTTGTTGAAAAGAAACTCGGGCGTCGCCCACCTCGGGTGAAGTGGGGTCGTCACCAGTGTAGTAATATTGCTTACTAGGACCATCAACATCACCACTATCCTCATCACTGTAGATTCGCAGACTGTTCTTGGTCGATTCGTCAGTAACAGTATTGATGGAAATGGTTCCATCATAGTCTTGGAACCAATTCATTGTCTCCAGGACATTAGCTGACAAGAAATAGTTGCCAAGTTTGGTTGATTCTTGTTCTTCCTCATCGTCATCGTCAGCGTCAGCATAATAAGTACCGGAAGCAAAAGGAAAGGAAGTTGGATTCGAATATTTGTCAGGTTCTTCAAATTCCGTTGAATCAATCAAATCATTTTCCCATGCCTTGTTGTATTCAAAGGTTTCAGAAGAAAGGGCTTCTTCGTCCCATTGATACATCTCCACATAACGCTTCAATTTGACAATGCCGGTCTTGGAAACTCCAAACAAGGGATCTTGCACCTTTCCTGTAGAAGAAACTTTGGCCCATCCATACAAATGAATCAATTTGCCATCATTTTCAGTCTTGATGGGAGAATCCGCATCCACATTGGTGACTGATTTGATGGTATTGCGAAAGATTTTGTGTTGTGTTCGAACGTGGCTTTCGTTGAAGATGAGGACCAAAAGTCCCATGACGAGTAGAATGGGCGCAAAGCAGACCCCGCGAATGTAGGTGTCTGTTTCTTCCCTTCGCGAGTCTACCATTTTGCTTTTATTGGTGTTTTGTTGTTGTGTTGTTGTGTTGTTGTGTTGTTTTGGTTTGATGATGATTTCAGATTGTTGGAGTCAGAATATACCTAAACGAAAAGACGGCAAAAACTCGACGATTCCGATGGATGAAAGAAGACGACAAATTCCCAGTTTCCACTTATTGCAACGCCATCAAAAGCCCGTTTTGAACATCTTGGAAACGAATCTTGTCTTGCAAAACTTAATACCCATCACCCACGGAAAGATTCAATCTTTGAATCTTTTTGATACGACCACAAATCTTTTCCCCTCGCGACCTAATTGCAGACGTGGCAGAAAGATGAGAATCACACACTGTACAGTACACTATTCATTCATTACACCGCCGGTGCGCATTGTCACCACCAGCACTCAACGACTCGAACCATACACCAGTATACTGTACACTGTACCGCATATGAATATGCAGTGCAAGAGAATAGTACAGTGCAACCAAGACAAATCCAAAACAATCATTGTGCGTACAAATGACAGCTTCCTCTCTTTGTTCAGACAAAAGATGAACGGAAATGGTGAGAGATTGCTTAGAGGCCACATCAATGACAACAATCAACTTTCTCGTGAATACTGCATTGTCATGATGAAATAACTAGTGTGGAATTTTCATGGAAGCGATCGATGGGCGGTGGATGCTGGATCGGATGGATGGAGCGAATGATCCAGATTCCTCTTGCTCGGGCGGGCTACGTCGACATCCTGTAGTGCTGATGATGACAACATGAAGTTACTGCTTTCGCATGCTTCATCTACCTTGCGAGTGTGCTCATACAATGATTGTCTCCGCCAGCAACGGAGGTGCGACAGAATCTCGTGGTGAATCATCACTGCGCATCGGTGGTGCGATGATCATCGGGTCTAATATATATATATATATATATATATATATATATGCTAGATGGTGGATGCTGCTGAACCACTGCGTGAATTTTTGTTTGACTCAGCTTTTTATAATTCGTTTGGAATGCACAGTGCTGTACACTGTATCTATTGTGAGAGAAATTAGTACGTCAATGCAGTCTCTTGCTTGCTCCTGTTGGTGCTCGAGAATAGAAATTAGAACGATGATTGTACGGATGCAAGAGGTTGTGCAGAGTGCCGAAGGTCTTCTATCCTTCAGTAATTTACAAAATATTAATGAAACCGAGGATATATATTTTATAATATCGAGGTGTACGGTAATAAAATATTTAGTAGTGGAAAAAATGATATCTTGGTGGATACACGCAGTAGTGCTACCACGTCACAAAAAATCAAGCGATTTGATTTGTGGAAAAAAAATCAAGCGATTTGATTTGTGGAAAACATTGGGCACAAACAACGGCTACTTGATTGTCACATTTTGCGATCGATCGATCACTCAAATATCATTTCCAAAGAATTTCTTTCAGTAACAACATCCATCGTCATCTCTTTCAACAATGACGCGAACAGCATCCAATGCCATCCAAGGAGTCTCAACTCTGATTCTTTTCCTTCAGGCTGCAAGTCCAACTGCAGGGTTGGTGACACCACCACAGCTGGAAACACGAAGAAGCACCCAACTCGGCGCAAAGCTTGGTCCTTCCTTCGATGGAGCCTGGAATCCCAGAAAGATGACAGAAACTGTCTTTGAGAATTTTTCTCAGTCAAAAGAGTCTCTGATGGCCTCTATGGAACACCAAAAGGAAGTACTGGCCGAGTCTATGGACCAACAGAAGGAGCAACTCCAGCAACTGCAGCAGCAACAACAAAAACTAATGGCAGACATCGACCTACCTTTCCACAAGCCTAGTATTCATGCGATGGAAGATAACACTGGGTTCGTCCTCATGGGAGGACACAGGCCTGACATCATCCAAATGACTGTCACATCTCAAGATTCAACAGCCAGCAGCAGTATTGCTAGCACCATGGAATCTTCCGCTGTATCCGAAACAGTACTCCCCCAATTGCTTCAAGAATCCAACGATCTTTTACAAGTGGATAGCAACGCAAATGACGCTATGGAGTTGGTCGCTTCCATTGACAAACAAGTAGATCAGCAAGTGGCTCAGCTCGAAGCCGCCAAGGCAGCCGTCCTTGACGACACCCTTCCTACTGATACTTTCGACAAGGTCGCCACGGATACTGCCCCACTCCAGCATACGGGCGGAGTCGACATGATGACCCCTCAAGACATGATTAACAAGGACGGTATGATCTCTGCCATTGATATCGATACGGAACGAGTCGGTCCCATTTCTACCACTGAAGTTATGCAAGCCTTGCAAGATGTCACGGTGAACGCCAAGCAGCAAATGTCGGACACTGTAGCTGCCAACAAGTTCCACTTTTTGGAAAGCACTGATAACAAAGGTTTTGAAGTCAAGGAAATTGGAGAGGACTCGGTCGACATGTTGCACAAGTTGGGAAATGGCATGGTTGACAGTATGAAATCCGTCTCAAACAACCTATTGCACTTTGTTGAGGAAATGATGAAGGGGTCAAAAGATGGATTTTCCTCCTCGGGGCTGCTCCAGAGCGCCCAAGAATCGATTCAAAAGGTACGTGCTGATGAAAGATGGGTCAGCATATACGCCTTCTCGGGATTCTCACATCGACATCTTTTGCAATGAATTCCCAATATCCATATCCATTCGTCTGTTACGTCCCGCTTCAGATTGTAGACGGTGGAATTGAATCCGTCATGGCTACAGTGAATTCGGTTGGAGATATCACCATCCGCGATATGATCACCAACCTCGTTTCCTTGGTGGCTTTGGTGGTCAAAGTCTTGTTCCAGTTGGTATCGACACTAGTCGCTGCCGCCAGTGGAAAGGGTGTTACAGCATGGGTGGACCAAAGCAATGCTGCCATTCACCAGGGCGCTTTAGCATTGCAAGATCAAGCAGAACACTTCAGTAATGACCTTTCTCATCAAAGTCTAAATGAAATGGTCGCCATGGTCGATTCCTACTTGCATGCATCAACCACCTACATGGCTGACACCGCCACTACTGTTTTAAGTATGGGAGAGATGACTGGAAACCTGGCAGCTCCACTCGTGAGCGCCATCTTTACCGAGGGTACCATCAGCACATGGAATGCACTATCGGACAAGTTCTAGATTTTGAACGTTACATAGCTATAGCATCGTACCAGTTTTCTCTACTGGCCCTACTAGACCTATTTGTTGCGTCAACAGCATTTTCTCTGCCCTGATCAAGAGTACGGTATATTCTTGCCCTGCTGATGGGATGACCGACTGACTTGAATTGAAATCAGATCCTTGTCTTGGTTCATTTCTAACAATACAGGACACGAATGGTGGTACAAACTACAATGATAATCAAGCTTTCGATTTCAAAAAGACCTTTCTCTCTTATTTAAATTCGCTGAATATTGAATTATTACACACAGCCGATGCACGACAAGCGTTCTTGCATATAGTCAAACGAGAAGACATTGACCGGCCCAGCTTCTTGTTCTTCCTCTCCGCACTCGTCGTCTTCTTCTTTTTCTTCTTGCGAATCATCGTCTTCTAACAAATCTTGTGCAGCAGCATCATCATCATCATCATCATCCAATTCTTGCACATCGGATGAGGCTTTATCCTGTGAATCTCGAGACTCGTCAGAAAAGGATTCTTCTACCGGATTTATCGCAGATAAGGCACTCAATAAGGAGCTGTCCAACTCGAATACTGTCGGTTCTACCATTTCCTTTGGCTTGAAGGAAAGAACCGGCAGTGGCATGGAATCGGAAGTAGTATCGAGTGACGTTTTCGAGTGCGTTGCTAAAGAGACTTTCTTTCCTCGAAGTTGATCACGGTATTGTAGTGACTGCTTCAAAGTGCCGCCGTTTTCATCAACATCCATGGACATTGAGAACTGCGCACTGCTTTCCAAATCAGCAAAGCTTCTTCCATCTTGACGCCATCGATCGGACCTAGCTTCCAAGAACTCAGCATCCAAGTCGGACAAGTTTTGCGCACTAGTAGCGTACAAACTCTTTGCTGTGTTTGAGAAGACCATCGTCTCTTGCATCTTTTCGTGATTCGACTGAGTGTCATCGCTCGATTGAGACGAGGAAAGAGACTGCAAGGAAGGGGTTGTGTTATCAACAGTAGACATGATAGGAATTGATCCCTTTTCTGATGAGGTCACTACTCCATGATTCAATGGCATTCGGTCCATAGTATCCAGCGAACTTAACATCTGCTTGGTACTTGTGGTCTTTTGCCGTTTGGTGAACCTTGAAAAGAATGAAGATTTCTTCTTTCGGTTGTTTCGTTGAAGAGCTTTTGTTGAAGAGCTTGAAAAGCTGCCCTTTTCAATTGTTGATCTGTGAACAGCATTCATTTTTGTGTGTTTTACAAGTGTGCAATATTGTAACAAATGTGTCAGTATGGCGTAGTGATGAATGAAACCTTTTGTCGCTATCGTTGCATCCAAAAGAGATCCTGTGGTTTTGTTTTTGTTTTTGTTCGACATGGGATTTTGATGGTAAAATATCGCGTGCCGGATTTCTATTTTTGAACCTGCAAATGCCGTTATTCAATTATGGCTTGCGCGCATCCAGTTGTCACATGGCCGTTTTAACGTTGCTGTTCTTTGACGGTTGATACCGTTACTTTTTGACACTGTATCCTACGTCTTTCACATTTTGCACACATCAAAGAATTTTCTGAAAGATCCTTCTTGGAATCAATCGTCACTCCAACACAATGAGACGCTTTTTAATTCTCGTACTCTACACTCTTCTCCTCTCCCATCCACTAGTGGCTCTAGGGGATGCCACTTCAGACCACGCCCAGCCCCATGCTAGAAGCCTTGCGACGATGCAAGCAAGAGGTGTGGGAAATGGAAATGGAAATCGAGATGACAGTGCGGTTGGACCTAGCGTGCCTACTGGAGCAACTGATGATGAAGAAAATGGCGATGATGCTACCGTTAAAGCGGATGACGACGGAGTTGATGATGATACTATCGTGGCACCAGGATTCTTAACAAGTGCCAGTTCCAACAATGCCGATGACGACACTGGTGAGGACAATACTGTCAAGCCAGGAATAGGGAACAACGATGCTGTTTTGAATGATGATCTCAACAAACAAGGTGACGACGAGTATGACACTGATGATGGCAAGACAATCATCGTTGACGATGACGATGAGGAAGATGGAACTCCAGCTTCACCACCTATTCCAGCTTTTTTTCAATCCCCAGCTTCGCCGACCCCAAACCCAACATCATCTGCATCCTTGACTTCGGCACCAACAGATGAACCAACAGATTCACCATCATCCTCGCCAACCCAAACACCGGTACCGACCGTCGCAGCATCTGATGCTCCATCATCAACGCCTACACAAACGGCTGCACCCACAATTGCAGCATCAGATGCCCCATCGTCCACACCAACACAAACGCCAGTACCCACACTTGCTGCATCAGATTCCCCATCATCCGTACCAACAAAAACGGTTTCACCAACCGCCAAGTCATCGGACTCGCCCTCTTCGACACCAACGACCGCCCCAAGTGATCCTCCTGCTTCCGAGCTGCCTTCCACCTCTCCTACTAGTGATCCGACTAGTGCCCCCACTTATCTATCTACCAACAAGGACAAGGACAACCAAGCACCTCTCGCTGATCTAGTCACACGCTTTCTCAGGCCATTTTCTCTTCGTCTTTCCGTGAAAGAAACTGAAACTGCCACGGATGAAGAGATCCGGGCTGCCGTGAAACTCTCTCTAGAGCAGTTGCTCGAGACCAAGTTGGGTCTGATCTTTAGTGATCTCACTGGCATCGTTTTGGACTATTTTGCCCCCCAAAGCCGAAGCGTCGGTTCTGAATTGTACTCTTTCACTGGCAAGGGGTTCTTCAATTCGACACCAGTCACCGCGCCATCTCACGCAGCTCTCCAAGCAGCCCAAATGAAAGTGCTCTTTGAATTTCTGTTTGAGCTAGAAGAAATGATGAAAGGCAATGGAATTGATGTTGATACGGTTGTAGTTCAGGTTTCAACCGATTCAAAACAAGACGAAGGGGTCAGCGACAAAAGCAGCGGTGAAGGACAGCAGGGTGTCACAATTCCATTTGACGACGACGATGATGAGGATGACGACAGAGAAACAATCTCGCTTGGAGTACAGGATGGTCCAAATAGCTCTTCCAGCGTCTACGTCGTCATTGCCTCTACTCTCACCGTGTCTGTGGGACTGATTGTGCTAGGATTCAAGCGAGGCTTTGGACGCAACGAGCCAGAAGCTGTGAGCAGTACTTCAAGTCGCCAACCTCGTACGAATGTCATGGTGGTTGATGCTGACGAATCGCCAGTATAGAATGGCAAGATTCATATCTTCTCCTAGTTGTTGAGACCTCTATGGTCTTTGTATTTAACAACCTTGTCGGGAAAGTGGCACCTTGCTCGCTACAGTACTACCTCTCCAGCTAAATTACTGCGTGGTTTCGAAATGCCTCTTGCGTGTATACTTAAAAAACACCCAAGCATAAACAAAAAAACTTTTTATAAAATGAATGCATGTACAACTGAAATGCTTATATCTGCGAGCAATCAGTCGTCAAAAGTGAACTACCGTACTTTCCTCAGCATGGCTGAACACTGAACACCCATCGCCCAACCGTTGACTTCCTCCTTTCTCCTTTTCGCCAAAACGCCCAGGATTCAAAGCAAAATGAAACGTGCGGAGAGACGAGAGATCCTCATCATCTCGACCTCTCAATACGACACTTCTAGTTTCTAGTCTTGCATTTTGTGTTGATAGACACAAATACATCCAATCGTAGTACAGTTCGCAGTGCAGCCATGGCCGACATTTCTAGATGGAAAGGCTTTGCTGATCACGAATGGCAAGTGCACAAGTTTGGAGGAACTAGCGTGGCGAATGCACAATGCTTTCAACAAGTTGCTTCCATTGTTGAGGAGAAGGCGGCTAATCCTGATTTACACATTTGTGTAGTCGTGTCTGCGATGGGAGGCAAGCCGAAAGTAACGGATTTGCTTCTGAATTCGGTGGAAGCAGCTTCTCAAAGAGACGAGGCTGGAGTTGAAGAGGCGTTAAGCTTTATTCTGGACAAACATCAAGCTTGTCTGAAGGAATTGTGTCTGTCAGATAAATTGCAAGAGCAAGATGAAAGTGAATTGTTGGGTATCATTCGATCCAACTTGAACGACATTCGAGATATCTTGAAAACAGTATCGCTGATGAAATGGAACGCTAGCAGGATTAAGGAGCTAGTTTCAGGATATGGAGAACTCTGGTCTTCTCAGATTCTGGCTAGATTGTTGCAACGGCGACGTCCACTGACGGATGGTGACGTGGGCCATCACACATACAACTACATGGATGCCCGTCGTATCATTACCATTGATGAAGAGGAGATTAAGGATGGGGCAGTGGTTTGGAGTACTTCTGAAGACAAATTGGCAATCGCGTACAAGGAAGAAACAGAAAAGGCGGTAGCTTTGTCAAGTCCAGAGGGATCAAAGATTCATCTGGTATGCACTGGGTATGTAGCGTCCAATACACATGGCGTGGCAACCACATTGCAACGAGATGGCTCGGATTATTCAGCTGCCATTATGGGCCGTCTCCTTCACGCGACTGAAATCAATATTTGGACCGATGTTAGTGGTGTATTATCTGCCGATCCCAGACGCGTTCCTCATGCCTACCCGGTCCCAGAAGTCTCCTACAATGAAGCCATGGAACTGGCATACTTTGGAGCCAAAGTCATTCATCCAAAGTGAGTCGCTGTGTAGCTGTACCCAAACTATCTGCGGAAAGGTTCTCATCTTTCTCCTTTATTTGTGCCTTTCAGAACCATGCAACCAGCTATTTCGAGCAACCCGCAAATACCAATCTACATCAAAAATACATTTGAAGCCCAGCATCCAGGAACTAGAATTTTCACCACCTCGACCACGCACACAGAACCGGAGAAATGCGTGTGTGGCTTTTCCTCCATTGACAACATGGCACTTATTAATGTTGAGGGATCCGGATTGATTGGAGTTCATGGTGTGGCCAAACGTACGTCGACTTCTCCTTCTTGCGACAAGGTTATATCCAGAAGCTAACTGACCAATTTTGACAAATGCCAGGCTTGTTTGGTACGCTTGAGCAAGTTGGGGTAAATGTGGTTCTTATTTCGCAGGCGAGTTCCGAGCACTCCATCACATTTAGTACGATCGAAGATGATGCAGAAATGGCCAAGGAAGCTATTGCGGAGGAATTTGCAAAGGAACTTGCACAAGAGAAAATCAATAATATTGATGTTACCGTCGGTTGCTCTATCATTGCCGCTGTCGGTGATGGTATGCACTTTGTCAGTGGAGTCAGTGGACGATTCTTTGGTGCATTGGGTGATGCCCAAATCAACATCTTAGCCATTTCACAGGGTTGCTCCGAGCGCAATATTTCTGCTGTGGTGAAACAGAGCGAATCCACTCGAGCATTACGAGCCTTGCACGCCGCCTTTCGTTTGTCGCATACAACAGTTCGTTTGGCCATTATTGGTATGAATGATGTTGGCGAATCCTTACTTCGATTGTTAGAAGTACAAAGGCCCGTGCTTCGCAAGACATTCCAAGTTGATTTGCAAGTGTGTGCGGTAGCCAAGGATGCTATAGACACGGACATTATATTCTTGCAGTCAGATGACAGCAAGGAAGACGGAGAATCCATCACCATGTCGGATGTGAAATCATTGGCCGCCCCTCCGGTAGAATCTTCCATTCAATTCGAAGGAAGATCCTCCAGCAAAGCAATCGAGTCCTCCAAGAGCAAGGACCTAAAGCCATTGATGGATCTCTTGTTACGCGGTGACCATGGCTACCACATGATCTTCGATTGTACCAATTCTGTCAGCGCAAGTGCATTCCACCCAGATTGGTTAAACGCTGGAATACACATCGTGACAGCGAACAATACAGGATTATCAGGTCCATTTGAGCTTCGCGAGGCCATTGACGAAGCCGAACAGCGATTTGGAAAGCGATCGGCGCAGTATCTTCGAGAGGTAGGTTCATCTCGATCGAGATAGTCAGTCAACTTGGCGACAACTTGAGTTTGACCTCACGTTGTTGCATTTGATCTACGTACTTTATAGGTTACGGTAGGGGGTGGATTGCCAATCATTGGAACATTGCGACAATTGTTGAATAGTGGAGATAAGATCCGTCGTGTTGATGGGATCTTTAGTGTGGCCATCTCGTACATTCTTTATCGCATATCACCACCCAAAAGCACCAACAATGAATTTGATAAAGAATTGGCCCAAGGTGTCTTTCAAGGCGATATTGAACTGCCCACAGAGAATGCCTCCCTTGACAAAGCTTGTTCCTTTAGCCAGGCCGTTGAAGAAGCCATTGCGTTGGGCCTTACCGAAACTGATTTACAGCATGATTTGAGCAACGAGTATACCGTTCGTTCATTAATGGTCCTCGCCAAGGAATTAGGACTTGATTGGAGAGTGTCTCTGTCTGAAATCCAAAGCAAGAGTGACATTTTGTCCACCGAAGTGAACGAATCAGCCGATCAAAGATTGTCGAAACGAGTAGAAGAAGCTCGTCAACGTGGATGTGTATTACGACATGTTGGTAGTGTGGATGTTGCCCGGCAGACCATTGACTTGAAATTGATTGAAGTTCCGGAGAATCACACCTTTGCCACGGCTCCTCCCAGTTGTTCGGTAGTTCGCTTCTTTACCAGTCGCTACCAGCCCTATCCCTTGGTCATTACGGGACCTGCTGCCGGTGCCGATTGCACTTCATCCGCCTTGTTGGCCGAAGCGTTGGGTTTGTTGAATACAAAGATTGGTCCCAAAACTGGCACGCTAGCCCGCACCGAATCAAGTGCCTACATGGCGTAGTTGTCGTAGTGGTGATTGCGCACAGAGAAGAAGAGGAAGAGTTTGGATGAAACAATGGTACTGTCGGTGACAAGATCATTTTCGTTTTCATGTTCGGCTCTATATATTATAATTCAATCGCCTCATAGCTATTGCTACCTGGTACTAGTAACATAGTCCTATGTTCGTCTACCCTTTTTTATTGCACGATGAGTGTATTGTATTGTACTTTAATGTGCTGGCTGCATTATACCGGTACTGTAGATTGAATATTAATATCTGCTTTCTTTGCAGATATTGATGACGATTTTTTTCTCAATCCGCATGTTGTCCAAGAAATCAATCACCAAGCCAATCGTAGTCATTTCTGCATACGGTACAGTGTACTGCACTGTAGCATAAGAGTTACATGTTTCCATCATTCCAGTCAGTTATGGTCTCTCTCTCTCTTGTTGATGTTGTTCTTGCAACCATTTTCGATGATATTCCAATCTCAATTGACTATTCTGATGTACTGGCAAAGCACTTTGTGGCAATCCGAGACTCATGAGCTGATACATGCATTCCGTATGACTTCCTGGCAAAGCCCTCAATCGAATCCTTAGAAACTTGGTGACCATCATACTGAATGCTTCCACTACAGCCAACCATGGCGCTTCGTCTAGACAGACAAACATGCCCCTGTGAAGAAAGAGGAAGAAAAAGAAGACGTTGAAGTGGGGAAGAAGAAGATATGGTGAGTACGCACAAAAGGGGATGGAAGGAAAGGAGATGAAACCAGCAATGATCACTAGCCAAGAACTAGCCATCATATCATAAATAGTCAACAAGAAAGCAAGCAACTTACTCGACTCTTAGTGGCATGGATTTGATAACTTGACCAAACCGACGGGACTTTTCATAGTCTGTAGTTAGTTTCAAAAAGTTAAAGAAACATAAACGACAGAACGAGCAATTGTTAGTTGGCCATTCATTCATTGATTCATTCGTTTATTCAATCATATTGTATGCTCCCACAACAAACGATGACACACACAAATCCCCAACAAACAAAATAAGAGAATACCAAAATAATAACGTACCCATACCACCCTCAGGAAATCCACCAATGTTGTAGACAAGATTAATGACTCCCACCTTTTGATTTTCTGGACTTTGTGCCACCTTGTTGTACATGTACCAAGCCATCCGAAGCTATTAATATTATACGGTAGTAATCCAACGAGACACATGTCAGTCCTTTGTTGTTCTGCGAAATGGTGTACAATATAATGCAGTACAGTACAATATATCACAATATATCACACCCAAACAAGAACAAGAACAACAAGAACAACAAGAACACTAAGCCTTCATTACTTACCACATTTTCTCTCCTTCGATAACAACCTGAAATGGCCTTGTAAAAAAAGATGACTAGTCTGCCAGAGAAATCTCTCTTGGACAATACTTGCAGGAATCCTCGTTCCATACAATCCCAATCATCTGGGTCTTCCTGAAGGTCCTGCAATACAATTTCTCGACCCAGCTTTTCATTTCCAAACAATTCTTGCTTGATAGTGAAATGCAAGACCAATCGCTCTGCCGTGAGTTCCGGATCGAATCGTTCGGCTCTAAGAAAGCGAAGTAAAAAGGCTGGATCCAATACAAACTGAGGATATGTATTCATGGCAAACACAAAGGCCGACTTTTGAGAATCGGGAATCTTTTCCACTTGTTCCATAAGAGCGCGAAAAGCTTGCTGAATCATTTCAGGTGACTCTTCTTGTTGCAGGTTGGAAGCGGCCTGATTCCCCGTAAGGTCATTCCACACTTCCGACTGTTGCATGGGAGGCAGTTCGTGATATTCTCTGGCGATCCCTTCGTGAGGAGGACAAAGAAGAATGCACATGGCAGCACAAACCATGTCATCGTTAGGCGGTACCGCACCCATGGAACTAGGAGGCGCCATCATGTTTTGATTTTGCATCATTGCGGATCGTCCTTGATTGGCTGACGACATGGATTGTTGTTGCTGTTGCTGTTGCTGCAATTGTTGCTGCTGTTGCTGTTGCTGCAATTGTTGCTGTTGCTGCTGTTGCTGCAATTGTTGCTGCTCATTGTAATAAGGATAAATGATTCCCTCGTCGTCTTCTACAATCATTCTCTGTCTGTCTTTATTTGTACTTGTACTTGTACTTGTATTTGTATTTGTATCAGGCACTTTGGTGTCACTGTAGACCTGTTTGTTATTATTAATACAATACTGTGCTATGATACTCTACTGTGTAGGTATAATATAATGCTCGTACTGCTACAGTACCGGTAGCTGTGTAAGCTGTTCTAGAGCAGAATAAGCAAGACTTGAATTATTCTTATCTAACAATTGCAACAATTGTAGTGTTATTGTGCTGGTGAGAAGTACCTGGTAAGCGCAATCAATCAATCAATCGATCGCACAGAATCGTCTCGTAACGCAACACCTGCGGGGTTTCAAGAGCCGGTGTGTTTTACATGCACTTTGAAGTTGAACTCTGCCTGATGTTCCCATTCCGTGGCCTTTTGGAACTTCTGCTCGAGCTGGCCTTGTGCAAAGAAAGGGAAAATCCACCAACCAAAAAATAACAGAACAATATACTGTATATAGGAAGAAGGTCGTTGCATTAATTTCATATGCTCGTATACTATATATATATATTACAATTAATATTGAATATATGTATGATATTCTACCGAAAAGTGATTTCGCCTCGCCACCACCAAGTTCTTCCGTCACCATTCCCAATTTTGTGCTCCTCCTCCTCCTTCCTTCGCCATGTATGCATGCATGTCTCATTCGTTCATTCGTTCATTCGTTCATTCGCTCGTCATTCATTCGTGGAAAGACTTGGGTCCGTTGGATCGTTCCTAAATCAGAATCTTTGGTGAGAATAATAAGAGTGAGTGGAGAAATGAAGAAACGATACTCATAC
>CAKOGP040002114.1:44192-97375 GCA_933822405.4 Cylindrotheca closterium
GGTGCATCGTTGGTATGCCTTCTCGCCGCACCAAGCACACTTTGAACCTGAAGAGATCGAAGCTCCTTTCTCAAGGAATGATGCTAGGTGCTTTGACAGCTCAGTATGGTTGAAGGCACCACATAATCGTTTACTCTTCCTGGCATTGTCCAACTCGTCAATCAAAACACAGTGCTGACCACCAGTACTGACGGACACCGCAGTCTGGCGAGATCTCTTGCTTGGGACCACATGAGTCTTGGAGCGTGCCTTCTTTGAAAGAACTGTAACAGAGCGAAATCCTGAATCACCTGGGTACATATTGAACCTTGGCTTGTATTGGAGCATCTGGGTTGACAGTCGGTCGCGGAACTGATGGAAAGTCATCGGCTTCACTAACTTCCAACTGGCATCCAAGCTCCCACTGCTGGCTTCCAGGTAAAAAGAATACGCAGTGACAATAGCAAGCCTAAGACCATGAAGCATTGCAGAATGCCAGTACTTCCTAGAACGGTATTGGATTTGAGTGCCGGCCATCATAGCATCATCAGTGTCGATCCTACCGTAGTGGCTGAGGTAGAGGGTCCTTGCGGGATTATTCTCGACACCCCAGATTCTCTTTTCTTTGCCAACACCTCTCTCTTTCTTGACAACATAGAGTCGACTAGAGTTAATAGCATTAACAGTGGAGAAGTTGGTAGAGCCAGTGCTCTGGAAGGAGACATGAGTTCGCGTGTAGGCTTTCTTCTCGCCGTCTTGGGGAAACTTCTTGACACAGGTGATAGGATGGATGAATCTTGCGGCCTTGCTGCGGTCATCAACAGGACCTTTCTCATGATGAAAGTGATGCTTGGGCACACCTGCGGGCAGCCGGTCTCTGCGACTTGTCATGGTGGCCGCGAATCCGAGTTCGCCAAGATGGTCAAGGGTCTCATCACCAGAAAAGAAGTTGTCAAGAGTGATGTGGGGCTTCTCTCTGAAGATTTTACCATCGCCATCTTCCTTGGAGATCAAGCAGTCCAGCTTCTCAACAATCATTCGGACCTCATTAGGTCCCTGTTTAGCAAAGCCTGTCGGACGGTGGTGTAGAGTGTGACGATGGACGTATGCCCGAGGACGACAGCAAGAAGCATCAGAGGTCATTACGACTTGACCACCTTTGGTAACTCCAGGCTTCCCTATGAAGCGTCAGCAACAAAGAACAGTTAGACATAATTAATTGTGACATCACGCACGATCGCGACTTTTAAGAACCACCTCCTGACACTTAAAGACAAGGGACTTACCTACGATTCGTCGGACAACGCCGCCTTCTCCGTACCCCATGAACTTCCATGTCATCTCGTCACAGCACAAGTCACTCTCCGCATACAGTGTCAAGCTGTTACAGTTAGCAACGACCACTCTGTATGCCATGTCATACTTATGTGCAGGATCGTACAGTTCATGGCCACGAGGTTTGCTTTTGGCATTATCATTGAGCTTGATGATCCTTTTGATTTGTCGAAATCGATAGAGGCTGAGTGCATTCACAACGTCTTTGTCATAGCATGAACAAGTTGGGTCCCATAGACGGTAGACGGCACCCCTGCTGCCTCCATGAACGCCATCTCGAACCATGATGCCATGGAACTTCAGAAGTTCTGCCGCCAGGACAGGCTTGATAGTCTGGCCATACGAACCACCGTATTCCAAGGAGGCCGCATATTTCCTGGTGAAGGTTTCGACATCAAAGTAATACGCTTCGCGTGGATCCTTTGCAACACCAGACCTCTTTGGGTCACAGATAGGATACAACAGTTGGTAGAAGAACAGGGCATCGTCGCCATCCATTCGCGACTTGGTGAGGCCAAGCAACTTGAGTGTGGCAACACTCAAGCAGCCTTTGCGACTTTCCGGAAACATATTTTCCGTTGTTGCACCGCTTCTGAAGGATCCTGGTCCATCATCTCCTTCATCATCAGGAGTCCAAGGACCATAGTGAAACTCCCATCCATTGATGGTTCGCTTACCCCCTTCCAAAACAGGAACGGGTTGGGCACCAGAAGGTAGGCTGTGGCCTTTGTATTGCCTGCTCTTGTTCAATTTACCGCGGTAGATATACTCATTCCAGTTTCCTGGATTGTCGACTTCATCAAAAGGGACTTCACCATTGGCGACTCTTGGTTCAGTCGGTTGCCAGTTGGGAGGGATGCCAGGGATCTTAACCTCGGGTGTTAGATCAACCATCTCCATCAGAACGTCCTTCTTGGACACACAGTGGTCTTCTTCTTCACCTTCAGGTTTGCCAGCGATGCACAACTGATACATCCTATCCTCTATTGCTGATTCCGCCTCGATCGTGAGGACCTGGAAGTCTTCTTCCCCGCCCATGCTGTTGTCGTCAGGTTCTAGTCGGTCCAATGCATTGTCATCGTCAGAGTCTACCAACTCTTCCAATGTATCTATTGGGGCATTGGATCGTTGACAGATTTCATTGCTGTCGTCCTCGTCCTCCTCGGAAGGAGGAAGAGTGATGGAGGAGATTTCAGAGAGAAGAGTTAGCCCCGCTGGCGAGGTATTGGTTCTCCGAACAACCACTGGAGGGCTCGAAACAAAGCCCAACGGAAGGGTAACATGGCCTTCTTCGTTTCCGTTGGGGTTGGTAGTTACAGTATGATTGGCAGTTCTTGTAGGCATGATACTTGTCGATGAATATTTCGATAGCCAAAATATGTGAAAAAGTCGAGGAGTTACACATTTTGGGCCAATTGTTTACGCATTATATTGGGTCCGTGTATAAACACTACTGTAAATATTGAACCAAAAGTCTTCTACTGCTTTCCCTACCACCGTTCGAAAGCTTGAAGGATGGCGCACAATTTAGTAGTGAACAACACATTACTAGATGACTCATCTGAGGGAGATTAGAGGGGTTGAATTTGCAAACGTGGTGTTACGCACGCTGCGCGTACGGGATTGCTCCGACTAAACGATAGGTGGTACTGTAACTCTCGGGGCTATACGTGGGTACACTGTCACTGCCGTGCCTTTTCTACAGACATACATGACATGACATTCTGCTGAAAGAAATTAGGATATTAGTCTTGTATGGGCAGAAGAACACTCAGGGGTAGTCGAGACTCGATCTCGAGACCTCTGTCACTGCGACTCTTTATCGTCAACTGCGTACCATACAAGCAAAAGCGCCTCCCACGCGAGGCCGGGCAGTTCTACCGTATATACCAGATCTCTGATACCTATAGGTGGTACTGTAACTCTCGGGGCTATACGTGGGTACACTGTCACTGCCGTGCCTTTTCTACAGACATACATGACATGACATTCTGCTGAAAGAAATTAGGATATTAGTCTTGTATGGGCAGAAGAACACTCAGGGGTAGTCGAGACTCGATCTCGAGACCTCTGTCACTGCGACTCTTTATCGTCAACTGCGTACCATACAAGCAAAAGCGCCTCCCACGCGAGGCCGGGCAGTTCTACCGTATATACCAGATCTCTGATACCTATAGGTGGTACTGTAACTCTCGGGGCTATACGTGGGTACACTGTCACTGCCGTGCCTTTTCTACAGACATACATGACATGACATTCTGCTGAAAGAAATTAGGATATTAGTCTTGTATGGGCAGAAGAACACTCAGGGGTAGTCGAGACTCGATCTCGAGACCTCTGTCACTGCGACTCTTTATCGTCAACTGCGTACCATACAAGCAAAAGCGCCTCCCACGCGAGGCCGAGCAGTTCTACCGTATATACTGTATATCCTGACACTTTGTTCCCAAAACAAAGTGGCGGTTACCGTGAAGCGGAACCAGCATCGAAATTGACGCCATTCTCATCATCAGGGCTTCCCACACTGTCATTTCTATAATTATCGTCTAGCAATTGACCATCGGCCGCCATTCCAATGGCACCTGGAAGCGCTTTTGGGCTTGATTCTGATAGGTGGATTCGAATGAGCCTCTCTACATATACATTCAGTTTTGTTGTGATTATTGAAAGACAACAAAACTGAATGTTGCTGTATAGTTTGCTTGCTGAAATGTTTGCTGGGATTGCTTTCCTCTCATGAGAATGGCAATGATCCTTGATGGAGCCGGTTTTGCATTCATCTGCAAAGTGGCCCGTCTTCTTTTCCCAGGTTTGGTGTTCGGGTGTCAACAATTAAGCTATTTATTTAGTATACATTTTCGTGTAGCTCCGTATCGCACCATGTTGCAGTTGACGAATAAATTCATGTTCCTTTTTCCGCCACGTTTCTGTTTTAGCCTTTACGGCACGTTACGCACCATTTGCAGACCCTACCAGGTACAGTACCCTGTACATTCTTAGAACAATATCGCGTTTCAAGTTGTGTGCGGTTTCGTCGCAAAAAACTGTACAATAATCACGCACTTATTTATTTTTAACGTCCTCATCGTCGCTAGCTATAGCCCAGCGCAGGAGAAGTCCGGAAGTTTCTGTATTGGCTAGGCATATACTCTTTTTCCTATTGAAACTGTTCTTTGGGCAATCTCAAAATCATCGTTTCATCGCACTAGGATTATCGTATTGTGAATGAAAGACCCAACAGAAAACAGAAACAGAACCTCCGTTGTAAAAATCTTTTAGAATGGTGCATAGGACCTACCATGATAGGTTGCAATATAATCAAAATGCTTTATGGAATTATGTGATTATGTAATGTGCCAATCCAAAATCATGCAGTTACTGAAAGTGCATGGATGTGACGTGTTCATCCAAGCCAATTTACGGGTAGCTTACGGGTAGAGCAGACGTGCTTTAAGGTTCGCACATGACGTAGTCATCAAATGTGTTGGGTGGCAAGGTTGGTTCTCCGTATCCTTCACGGAAGAAGCAAGTGCCCAATCCTAGTCCTTGTTCGCAACACGACGAGCAGCACGTACACTCGACAGCAGCAGCACCTTCGGGATCGCAATCAGCTTGCAACCCAATGAGTCCACGCCTACAGACTTGCTCAGGCATAGTTCCTGTCATCTCGTTCTGATGGAACCAAGCGACCTTGAGCCCGAGCAAGTCACCCACTTCGGTCGGAATGGTGGACCTGAGCTTATTGGAGGACACACGGAGTGCCTCCAAGGCCATCATGTTGGAAATGGAAGTACTAATGGTTCCAGTCAAAGAGTTCTCTTGCAAGGCAACCTGTTCGAGCTTGCGCAAGGAGTAGAATGCTTCAGGAATGGATCCGTTCAAATCGTTACCCCAAAGACGGAGATACTGGAGACGCTTCATGTTTCCAATCTCCGATGGAATGGGTCCAGTGAGACCCATTTGGTAATACCAAAATTCATTCATTTGTCGCAATTTCCCAACTTCTGTTGGCAGGGATCCTGACAAATTGTTTCCATAACCTCTGGAATACGAGAGGTATCGCAAGTTTCCAATTTCTGTTGGAATAGGTCCATTAAAAGAGTTGTCGAAGAAATGAAAACCCTTTAGATCTGTCATAAGACCAAGGCGAGTATCCAATGTACCAGTCAATTGATTGTCTCCCACATTCAACAAGACCAAGGCACCCGTTTCACTGGCGGCCTCGTAGTAAGAATCGGGTATGGTTCCCGTCAACAAATTACCGTGAAGCTCCAAGGCAAAGAGTGTTCGAAGACGAGCTGTGGAAAAATTAGAAACATCAAGATGTTAGGTTCCATTGCATTGTAAGTGGGACTATCAAAACCACCACGAGTGATGTGTGGTGCACAATTACTTACCATATTCCCCTGGGATTGTACCGGTGAGTTGATTGTAAGCAAAGGAGATCTTTTGTAGCGACGTGAGTGCCATCAACTCGGAGGGAAGAGTTCCTGAAAGACCTTGCCAGACTGCAAGATGAAAGAGATTGATGGTGAGCAAAGCCCCAATTCAGTACAGTACAGTATTGCTTTCCACCAGTACCATGAATTCATTTGTCTCGTACTTACACAAATCCAATCCCAAGACTTCGGTACCAGTGGAACAATCCACTCCTTGCCATTGGCAGGTATCCGCACTTGACATCCATCGATGAACCCCTGGAACAGCTCCAAAGCAAACCGCATCATTTTCCAATCGATTCCATTGCAAAAAGGTGCAGGTATCTGAATCAGCATCAGCTTCTGCTTCTGCACCAGCTTCTACCCCTTCCGTGACCAAACGTCCAGCACTTGGGGTGACCAAGGTATCCAGCAGGTTCATGCTCTTAAAAGTAGGTGGATTACAGGATCTCCAAGGATCCTTGCCTATGTTGGTAGAATGGAACCACAAAAAGGCCAAGACGTAACGTTGCAAGAATTGAACATCCAAGGAGCCTGAAACATTTGACAAATCCTTCAAAATATCTTGGGAATAGGGATCTTCGTATAGAACCCATTGGGCAGCCATGTGATGAGGAGTGCCTTCTTCGCGAACCTTGGGACTAAAATGTAGGCTCA
This sequence comes from Cylindrotheca closterium, assembly GCA_933822405.4. Lineage (NCBI taxonomy): Eukaryota > Bacillariophyta > Bacillariophyceae > Bacillariales > Bacillariaceae > Cylindrotheca > Cylindrotheca closterium. The sequence goes on from CAKOGP040002114.1 coordinate 50,603, forward strand.
AAAAGCTGTAAACCACTTGTTCTTCTGGAGTCAAGTAAACGGTGGGAGAATTAGTAGGACCCAATTCCCCTTGCAGTGATTTGGCATCGACAATGGTGGTTTCTCCACCACCACCACCCACTCCGACAGCGGCCCCCGCAGCAACCAACACAACGACCAAGAATCCAATAAATCCATATAGTTGGAATCGTCTATTCTTGTGGAGTGGTGGTTTGGACTCTGGGTCATATTCAATGGCATAGACAATCGTTTCATCTTTTCCCTTTTCCATTTCTTCCTCTTCGTTGATAGCCATGGCCACTGCCAAATCAGCGTCCATCATATTGTTTGGATTGTTCTTGTGGTGGGCATAATTCAAGTTCTTGATATTCTCGTGTTCCTTGATGTGTTCTGCATCAGTGTCATATACTGGTGCAGGAGGACTAGAAAATGCATTCTTTTCGTCGGCTTCGTTGGCCATTTCGCCGCTCGTGGGCTCCACCGATAACTTGCCCGTCATTTGTGCCTGATGGTCAGGGTGCAATACTGGTTGTTCCTTTTCTGGTTCTGGTTGTGCCAGACCGACTGCAGCCTATCGCATAAAATATAGGATATAGTGAATGAATGAAAAGTGACAGCCTGATGAGACAAACAGCAAATGCCAACGACACAAAGGCGTACAATCATGTACCCTATATACTTGGACTTACCATTTTGGCATCATATCTCCTTTGTCTCTCTTGCTCTACCAAATCAACATGCGCTGTGGTGGAAGGAGTACCGGTAGGATTGCTAGTGGAAGGATTTAGACTGATGGATCGGTTCACGACTTGTCCAGCAGGATTGATAGCAGAGCTATTGCTGCGGTTGTTGTTGTCGCTGTTGTTCCTGTTTCGTTCACTTTGAACACTCATGCTACGCTTGAGCGAATCCAACGTTTCAGTTTCGCTCTCTGTTTCAGGTTTCTCTTGAGGAATGGCATCATGGATACCCATTGATTTCATTTTAGCTTCGTATCGTTGTTGACGTTCATCCTCGGACATGTTGGAAAACACAGAAGACGCTCCAATACGAGCGTTCATGCTGTTAGCCGAGGGGTTTGGCAAGGAAGCTGAAGTTGCAGCTGCTGGAGGAGGGAGGTTACCGTTGTTGTTGTCGTTGTTGTTGTCGTTGTCGTGGCCGTTGTTTGACATGGTATCTATTTGGTACACTATAACTGTACTCCTGTCTAAACTGTATCACTGTAGTGCGATTTCTATGATTTCTGTGACGAAACTACTGTTCTGAAGTAAAATATTATAGTCTTGAGTGAGTTTCTGCTGTAAATTTCAAAATTGGGCCTTTTGCGAGGAGAATCCAATACCGTCTCTAAGTAAATACTTATATGGAGTTATGCCTCATCCCATAATTCCTTTTTCATTCGCGCAATCGAAACACTGGCATTTACGACTAAAACGTTTTCAACTTCAAAAAGTTGACAATTCGATGGATGCACCCTGTACAGTAGAACCAGTAATGTCGCACATGTCCCACCCAGTCCAGTGCGCATGACCATCCCGGTCATTATTAAAATAGCATTGCTATCAACCGTTTTGTTGATCCACGCATCGACGCATATCCACGCATTATCTTCAATTCTTGTCATTACTACTGTCATTATTACTGTCATTACTGCTATCGTATCGTATCGTATCCCGTATCGTATCTCGTATCGCACCTGCAGTCGTCGCATTTGAAACTGAAACTGAAACTGACAATGGTAGTGACTTCAACCAATGATAACAACACTGGCAATAATAATGCGAATGCAAATACAAATGCAAATAAAACAAGTGTAAATGTAAATGTAAATGTAAACGCAAACGCAAACGCAAACGCAAACGCAAACGTCAACACACGAACCGGCAGACGATACATTGAAGGTCAACCTAATATCAACGATGTACTGTATGGAAGTGGCAAAGGGGCTTACAACCATCCTGGCAATCAGCTGTTCCACAAGTTGGTCAAAGACAGCTTGCAAGAATACTATGAAGTAAAGACTCACAGATCCAAACAAGACATTGCACAAAGGGTAATCAAAGATATTGGAACCAGAGATCCGCCTGGTCGTTTTCTTAGATACAATAAGGAAAACCAGAAATGGTTCCAAGTAGAGGCAGATGAAAGCTTGGCCAAAACACAGCAACAATTCAGGAATCGTGTCTCGATGGATCGCAAAGCATTGCGCAAATCAAAAGGAGGACCCAAAGATAAGCCAGGAGATTTTCATCCAGAACAATTTACTTTCAATACTCAAGCCGTTAACGAAATGTCCGACGCGTCTCGTGTGGTGCTGGATTTGGAAATCATTGAATTACTCGGAGATATATTTCTTGAGATTCGAGATTTGAATGAGAAATATGCAACTCTAAACTCAAAGAGTTTTGGATCCCTCGTCATGAATCTACCAGGAAGAGGACAACTGAAGATATTCCAAGCGGCATCTACTTTGGTATATGCTACACAAGCAGACAAGGCAACTGGTGTTGAGAGTCATAACAACAACAATAATAGTAACAAGCGCCAGAGACAAGGCTTTGTGGCGGCTTCGGCCAATGCTCGACCACAAGGAATCTTGGCTCCCAATAAGGTAACACAATCTTTCGGATCAACAACTGCCAATCCGTTTGTTGCCGCACCAGCAGCACATGGTGCTATTATTCCACAACCCTTGGCATTGCAGGGAACCACGGTCCCACCAACACGAAATAACGATTGGGTTCATCCACAGCAAGGAGTTGGAGCAAAGAATCTATCACTTGTGCCCACAATGCCAAATATGCCAGCCATGCTATCTCCCGCTGCTGATGCTGCTGCAGGGCAAACTTCAATGGCCAAGAATCCACCAGTTACAAATGCTGGCAGCAGAGTGCCCAACCAGACTACCGGTACTGTCCGAGATATTAATAATGGTTCGGCTAATCCAAGGCTCATGAATGTCGATCCAACTACCGCCACCACTACTGCTGCTATTACTACAAAAACTCATCCTTCAGGAGAGAATAAAGTATCCGATGCCGTCAATGAAGACAATCGTATCATTCGAAATGAAGAAGGATCTATCAATCAAAGTGGGAAAAAGATAAACAATATCAGTGCCAAGCAGGATTCTACTAGTCAAGAGAAGAAGTCGACTGCAAAGTCATCACCCATGAATGTCCAACATGTAGTAATGGGCACACTGGTTACTCTCTTCGTCGAAGTCATGCGACTTCAATTGGAACATCCAAAATGGGATCCATTGGAACATTCACAAAGTATATACGAAATGTGCAGTGAGGGAAAGTATGCCTCGACTCTGTTTGAGGTGGCTTCGGCCTTTACCTTTCGGTCTATTGGAAATGGTAATGGAAATTGTGGCAAAAGTGCCGCCAACAAGGACGGACAGTCGAAGACCAATAGCAACATCAAGAATTGCTCCAATATACCTGCGCCTGTCCTCGATGGACTAAGTGCACTTGGAACTCTTGCTGATGTGGCGTCGGAAAGCAATTTTGGGAATGAAGTACAAATAGCGAACATGAAGCCATTGGGTGGGTGGAATCGACTCTTTGTGGGGAGCATCTTGGATGATTTGCCACATGGGGTTGGATGCTTGACATACAGTAAAACCAATGCCGATAACAGTGATGTGGATTTAGGGGATGACAAGCAACCAATGCGGGAAGAAAGGTACCTATATGGTTGCTGGTAAGTTTCACGAATAAATAATTGTGGTGACTTGATCATTGGATCATCGCCGATGAAACATTCTACTCACATTTCCTTGCTCCGTGATTAACTATTCCATCAGGTCCAAGGGCTACTTGACGAGCAAGGGGTGGGAGACCTATGCAAATGGGTCCGAGTATATTGGAACTTTTCAACAAGGGATTGGGATCCCGTCTTGAGATATAACGTATGTAGTTGCCACACTAATCTCATGTGACATCCATCAACTTTAGAACTACAGCTACAACTAAATGTGTTTATTGGAGCACTTTGCGCCATCAGCACAATAACGATAAAAAGGAATCTATAGATATCGATTGTATCAATCACTCATTATCACCATATTTTCTTCAAAATTTATGATTTGGCCTCCGTTTCGGACAGGCCACCTACTTGGGTGTCTACAGTAATTGTGGTTCCCTTAACCAAATCAATCAATCGATCGGCCTCTGCCAGTTCATCCTCGGTTTTGTACTCATAGTCTTCCCAATCTTCTTCGTCGGATATTTCAATGGCCAATTCATTCAAAGCAAATTGTAAATCTTGCTCAACTTGGATCGAATCCACCAAATTCGTTTCTGATACCAACAATTCAGGCTCTTGTTCTTGTGGGCTTGCTTCTTCTTCTCCTTGTGCCAAGGTGGTCGATTCCTTTTCTCTTTTCTCCACTTCTGCCTTGAGTTGGCCACATCCGGCATTGATATCAATTCCCCGTCGAACCCGTGGCGTGCAAGCAACTCCATATTTGTCTTCCAAGATAGCGCAAAAGGCATTCACTCTTTGCCGACCAGAAGGACTTCCGCCAAATCCACCCGTCGGGTTGAGTGGAATCACGTTGATGTGAACCATGTCCTTTCGCAACCACTTCTTGATCAATCTCCCCAGTTCGTGTGCCGTCTCTGGGGTATCATTTTCCCCTTCAATGAGCGCCCATTCCAATGTCACCCGCTTTCCAGTGGTACTAATGTAGTCCTGTAGTGCTTTCATCAACTCTTTCAATCCCCCATTGCGTTTGTTGGCAGGGAGCAGATCGCTTCTTTCTTCGTCATTCGCCTACAGCATTGAATAAGATAACAGTCAATTGAAGCGTCAGGGAAAAAGAATTGGGCGACGATGCACAGCCGATATCGTTTCACTTCTTACGCAGTGCAGGCTGACAGCCAGTCGAACTTGTGGCAATTCTTCGGCCATTTTGTAAATGTTTGGAACAATCCCTACTGTACTGACTGTAATCTTGCGGTGACCAATTCCCAATTCGGATTGAATACGTTGGATGGCCTTCTTTACGTTTTTATAATTGGCAAGTGGCTGAGGAGGAAAGAGAAGAAAGGGGTAGAATGAATGAGTAAACTGCCCGATATATAGTACCTGTAAAATCCAACTCAATACATTCGACAACAACAGCAATAACAACGGTAGCAGATCACAAAACTACGTACTTCTCCCATCCCCATGAATACAAGGTTTGATAGTCTTGTTGATCTTCCGGAAGTCTTTTGTTGTTGATTCCTGCTGTAGTGTTCTTGCGTTTGTCCTTTTCCATTGCTATTCTGTTTTTTCAGTTCTTTCTTCTCCTGTTGATCCTGTTGTGACAACTCGGAAGCGAAGCGAGCTACTTGCTCAAAAATTTCATCTGCCGTCAACTGTCGACTGAAACCCATCTGTCCAGTGGCACAAAAGACACATCCTTGGGCGCAACCTGCTTGACTTGAAATACAGGCAGTGTAACGGCCATCGGTGTATGGCATGAGTACAGACTCGATCAATTGCCCATCTTCCAAACGGTAAGCTCTTTTTGTTGTCCCATCCTTCGAGATTTGTTCCATGTCCAAGGTAAGGGATCCGACAGCTGCAAATCGCTCCAAGTCCTCCTTTAGTTTTTTCGGAATATTATTCATTTGTGAAACATCCGTAACACCCTGTACTCGAACCCAGTTATATACTTGTTTGGCTCTATATTTGGGATCTACGGAATAGTATAATGAGAAGAGAATTCAATGATTGGGTGAGCAAACAACGACCACCATCCAAAAATTCGTCATTTTGACAAACACATAGTAAATTGAAAACAAAGGAAGGTAAAGGTACCAGTACTCACGTCCTAATGAAACAACGACTTCTTCCAGTTCCTCCAGTGGAATAGTATGCAAATTGATTACCTTTTCACTGTTATTGTTGCTGTTGTTCTTTTGGGTCGTCGTGGCACTGTTTGCTTTTGGTTTTCTTGTTGATTTCGTTTTCGTTTTCGTTTCGGATGTCTGCTGAAACAACCTTGTGGTCGAAAAGTGATTTCCTTGTCGTGGATGTCTTGCAAGGTTGGATGCCCTAGTAATCAAAGCGTGGGCATGCAATGGTAGTATAGTTGATAGTCGACCAAACATGTTACACGCACAGCAAAGAAGGATCAATCTCCGACTGAAGGAGCTCGGGTTCAGCAAAACTGATTTTGTTCGTTTCCTAGTTTGATGTGAACTTGCGAATTTAGAAGTCGATTTGATAGGACTGTTCATTTGAGCATAATCAGGTGGTTAAGATGAATAGAAAGGTACAAATTTGAAGCTTGAGAGACTCTGTAGATTGACCAAAGCACTCTTTGTCGTTCTTGTTCTTGTTCTTTCGAAATATCGCAAGTCGCAAGTGTTCCGATTTTTTTTCATGCGATGGTTGGTGAAGATTGATTGCGATGAATTTTTAAGATGTCTTGGGATTGAGTCAGTCGTCGTTGTCAATAAACGGAAGTGGGTGCACGTATAAACGGACAGACCAGCTGCACTGATGTATTCAATGTATTCAATGTATTCAATTTCGTGTTCACATACAGTCAGTCGTCGTACTGTACCAATCCGGGTACCAGTAGCTGTGGAGGCAAAACGAGGCCACAAGGTTGAGGGTATCTATAGTCTAGTTGAATGTACCAAGGAAGTTGATGCATATAATGCGAATGCACAATCTGTGTCACATTGTCACATTGCATGCATGTGCTACTAGTAGTGAGTACTAGCGGGGATAGCCACATGTCTACTTTTGAGTGCGATTTCAAAGTCGCGTTTGGAAACAGGCAAACAAGTTTTCCATGGACCTTAGTGCGAAAATGAGATCCGCACCTCCCATTGCTGCCGCGTGTTAGGTCTGGAGCATCGTCGCTTCGTGTCGGGCTCACTTCACGTACCCATCTAAAATTGACAAGAGGAAAGAATTGTCCCATGACAATTTAAGTGCTTCATCTGGAGGCAAAATGGTGGCCCGGAGGTGGTCTTCCGACAAGGGCACATTCCACCAAGTGTCGGAATCACTGCGGACAACCCGCTGAATGGAAGGGTCACGTTGCAAGTCCATATTTACTTCCTGCCATATTTCTCTCCAGGAATGTTTCGAGGATCTCTTGCCACCACCGTTTAACATTTTGGCCATTGCATTGCTCCATGATGATGCTGACGCTGATGCTGGTGGCGGCGGTCGTGGCGGTGATGATGCAGGTGTGTTGCTACTATTATTGTGTCCTTTGGTCAATATTGGAATCAAGTCATCCGGTATATTGCTCAGAATCAAGACACGAGTCAAATGTCGGCCCCATGTTTGTTGGTGCAATAGCTTCCATATCCGCGTGGCCAGAAGAGCCTCCACAGTAAACGAGAAACAAAAAGGATGTCCCGTTTGTTTGGTTGGTGGCTGCTTTTAATTGTTTTGTTGATTGAGAAATAAGAAATCGAAAAGATTAGCACTACTTGCTATGGTCCGACCCACAGTAAATAGCATAATTAGCAATTTTGCCACCATCCAACTAGGACAGTGGTGATGTCCTCTGCTTTTTGTTATTGAAGAGATGAGGTGAGGTGAGGTGAGGTGAGGTGAGGTGAGGTGCATGCTGGGTGGGATATGCAGCCTATGCAGTTTCTGTCCCAATCCCCATTGAGGTCTTGACCATCCATGACTATCCATATTAGCTTTCGAAGGTTCTGAATTGGATGACATATCGACAATGCCTACTAATGTACAGCAGCTGTGAATATAATGCTCAATGCTCAATGAAGAATGAATATGCTGAGCAAGCGATGTCGACACGGGCCGGAGAAACAGGAAAATCCTCCGCTACTGTACTTTCTGTACCATCATAAACACAGTTGAAAAAGAATGGAGATTTCGGACACAGTACGTACACGTACACTGTACCGTATATTTGTAGATGAAGAATTTTCAATTTGACCTTGTAGTGCTGAAGTACTGAAGTAGATCTAAAAGAAGATCTTTCTCAAAGCTCTTCAGGTTCCGGTACTGGTACCGACTACCAACTACCAGGTACCCGAATGAATGAATCATTAGCACCACGAAGCATCATTGAAAATGGGACCGCCTCATCTGCTATTGCTGGTTTCAAAATCCACCATTGGCAACCGCGAGCAGCTGGCCAATCAAGATTTGGTAGCCACGATGATGGAATCTCAAGGATTGGCAGCAGAAGTCGTGGATGGCGCTGATCCAGCTAACAGAGAACGCCGCAATGAACTGTTTGGAATCTCTGGGTTGCGAGCGAAATATCCTCAACTCTTTGCCGTCAAATCAAAAGACGAACCTCCCACATTCATTGGCAATTTTGAAACCATACAAGAATTGAATGAATGCGGACAATTGAACGAGGCTCATTTGCTGGGCGTTTCTGAGAGTGCAGAAACGAAAAGCGCGGATACAATACCCTCACCGACACCGTCGCCAACAACACAAGAGGAAACCTCACGGGGATTGTCCCTCACGGAGGATGATGTTCATTCGACAACCACCCAAACTTCGATTGTCAACATCAATGCTCACTTATTGCTATTGATTTCAAACCTTTCAGGAAATCGAAAACAAGACTCCAATCAGAGTCAGCTTATGCAAGTTGTGCGATCCAAAGGATTTTCGCGATTGCCGATTCAAACTTTGGATGGATCCGATCCAGAAGTCAAGGAACGCCGAGATGAACTCTTTGGCATTTCTGGGTTGCGAGCTAAGTACCCACAGCTCTTTTTGGTGGTAGAGACTCCCAAAGTGTCCTTTCTTCCATTGTCGTGGATGGGAACCAAATCACGCACCATCTTTCTAGGAGACTATGATACGATCCAAGCAATGGAAAAGGATGGATCACTCACGGAAGCTACTATATTTGAAGAAATGACGAAACCAAATAACAATAGTGGTGGAAACGGATGGGTTGTGCTTGGAGCGCATGTTGCAGTCGTTGCTGCAATAGTGGTGGGAATTGTGAAACTGCAAAAGAAGAAATAGAGGTAGACGAATCATCGACTGTGGCCGGGAATGTGACAATAATTAATATCGAACGCAAATCCTTGGCATACAATATGTACAATTTGATTTGTTCTCTCTCACCTTATACTATTGTCATCATTATTTTAATATATAAAATTAAAAATATACTATCATCATATTTATGTTATCAATACACACTAGGCTCTTATATCTCATTTTCAATCACCATGCTCAACCGCATCCTTCGTTGTTGAATGAATTTATTGAAAGTTCCGATCCTTGTAGGTCAAAGCTCCCGCTTCGTCAGTGCTAACAAACGTCACATGTGCATTAGTCATCAACCACTCCCCTGAATCATGCAATCTGGACACATAGTGCAATGGGAAATCGGCAATGAGAACAGCCTGTTCTTGATTGTGACGCCGAGCTTGAGAGGTGTCTATACCACCATGGAAAATGGGGTTGTCATGAGTCTCAGTATCAGTAGTGGCATCAGTAGTGGTATCTGTGTCGGAATGCTGATCAGTTGCGTTCACCTGTTGTTCAGAAAAGATATCTGGGTTGTCACCTGGGTGTAAGAACAACATCCGATACGGCAAGGATGGAAATCCTGCACCGCCAATGGACAAGAGCCCGTGGCGAAAGATGCATCGCAACAGCGTATCTTTCCCCCTTCCGCCTGCTAGTGGTGTGAAGTTGAAGTACCAATCCAGTGACTCGAGTTCATCATAAGTCAAGGTGGTGCGAGCCAGCTCCTGTTCCATCCAAAAGTACGTTTTCTTCCAAGAAAATTTGGACAGTGACGGTGTAGATGTTGTAGAAGGTGATGAAGAAGCAGTATTCGCTACAGGAAACGGTGCTGCATTCCCCATCATCACGTGTGATGATTCTGTTCTACTACCAGTAGCCCTACCAGTAGCCCTACCAGTTGCACCACCAGCTGTATCACCATAATCCACAGTTGCAAAATGTTCATCATAATGTCGACGAAGCCAATCCTCTCTTTCATCTGTCAATTTATATCTTGGCTTGTCGTTCCAACGATGCTGACAGTGTGTCTTCCACAAATCATGAATGGAAGACAATTGTTCTTGTTCTCGTTCTCGTTCTCGTTCTCGTTCTCGTCCTTGCTCTTGAGCCCCATGACTACGATCTTTGCGGTCAAGTTGAATATTGAACTTCTTGCAAACTCGTTCCATCCGAACCAAATCTTGCACAGCCGAAAATCGCAAGATTTCATGCCAAAGAGCGTCTGGAAGATCCACCCATGTCACTCTGTCAATTGGTGATACTGGGTAGGCTATATGAATATATTCTGTACAAGGCGAAGTTGAATCAGCTGTGGCCATGATGTTCATGTAGTCCAAGGGATGCTTCTTTCTATGGAACAGCGAGACGTGTTATTATCATTATTGTGGATCTGATGATATCATATAATATAATGCGCTGTCAAAAGTGTAAAGAATTCTAGTTTTAGGGGACGTTATCTTCACATTACATATGTCACATATTACAGCTCCCCCTAATACTGGATCGTGTAGAGGTTCTATTGTTTATAATACTCGATCTCTACAGTACCCAGATACAATAATTCATACTACAAGTACGTATATGTACAGTGTAGTGGCGATCCATGATCGACGATCAACCATTGCAGGACACTATCAATATAGGACTAAATTCGAATACATTGAACATGTATGTCATAAAAAGAAGATCTGATTGTTAGTACCTGGTACGGTACCGGTACGTGAGAGTGCAGTTTGTTTTATTGCCTCTTCTACTACCGATAGTACCGCAATCGAAACAGTAATATGATGCAGTCGCGTTCTTGCAAACCCACATCAGTGCAATACTGTACAGTGCAGAACTGTACAGTGCAGTACAGAACACAGAACAGTACAGTATACAGCAGTTGCCTTAGTTATACATTTCCCTCCAATAGCGCAACCACTCCAGATATTCAAAGAAACTCAAAGGCAAAGATTCATTCTTTTAGAGACGGTGAAACAAAAATTGCGGTAGATCGTCTTGAGAAACTCCAATATCCACCAGCAAATGACTCAGCTCCAAATAGGAGCGTGGAGCCAATTCCAAGTTGGCTTGCATCGATGAACGTCGATCATCGTCATCATTCTTAGTGATGCGCAACCACTGCTGCTGAACCAAGGATTCCACAACATGTTCTGCCGCGTTCAAGGTAAGCTTGTAGGGTCCTTGCAAGTCACCTCTCAAATTGTAGAGATCCTTTCTTGGAGCACCATTGCTGGATTTATCTCCGGTGACTGATGGGTGGTTTTCAACCAAGTGTTTCATGATCAACAGAATGAATTGGCGATCGTGTGCATCAAAGTGTTTATCAAAAGACAACTTGGAGACTTCATCAGCATGAGAATTGATGATGGAATGATACTTTTGCCGATCCAAAACGACCGTAGCAATCTCTAAGCCAAAGCCTTTCGTTAGTTGCTGGTTAATATCCGCGAAGCATTCTTCTAGGCTTTGCGGAGAGTCTTGGGTGCCCGTCTGTGACATGAGTCCATGGATTTCTGTTAGTAGTGCTTTGGTGGCTTTGTCGTCCAAACAATGGGCTGCCATTAGGCGCTGAAGCATCAGCTGTTGCACTCTCGTTAGTGGCTCTGTCGTTATTGTCATTGTCATTGTCAATTTGATTTGAATTTGAATTTGAATTTGAATTTGAATTCGAATGTGAAACGATAATAAGAGATGAGATAAGATTGAAGATAAACAATCTTGCTCTACCTTGTATTATCACTTTTATTATTATCGATTTTATAGTAAAATATCATACAGTACCAGTACTGCGTAGATCATTGCTTTTTGCGTGCACTGAAAATAATTCTGTCGGACGCACAACGAACGAACCAAAAATGGCGCGAATTCAATTTTTTTCCCTCTCAGTATTTTATTGCACCGGTACCGGTACGTGTACACGTACACGTACACGTGTAGTGTACGTGTATTTTAATACTCAATACCTGCGGTCCCTGGTATGATAGTACGGTACTTGTACTATGGATACAAAATATGTGTGATCTTTGGGCAAACAAACAACTACTATTTTTTAAAATATTCAGTCTTCGCACAATATTCATCAGTTTCAAACCACCTGCCTGTGCATACAAGTAGCAAACGCAAGCTTACATACAGTATGATATATTTTAATAATAGTACTTTATTTATTTATTCCACCTATGATCGCGCCTGCGACCATCCCCAGATGATCGTCTCTTCCGGATACAGAGTTGCTTGAAAGCTGGGGCGAGAGGTGCAACTTTCATAATACGTCTGTAGACTCGGATAATCTTCCTTCCAGTTGGGAATATCACCCTTGAATTCCTGGGAAGCAACATACAGGTGGTACAATTGCGGTACCAACCGACAATCCAATAGACTGAAATCGTCTCCACACAAGAAGGAACCATCGATACCTGCAAGGTGATCTTCAATTCCTTGTAACTTGTCACGCAAATTCTGCAATTTCTCATCCTCCTCGCCGGCTCCATCACCACTAGTGTCCTTCAAATATTGCGCCACTGCTGGGAAGAACCCATCCAAGACATCTTCCCCATTGCACTTTTTAGGCGGTTTAAGAGAAGGATAGGAATCGGATGAAAAGAAAAACTCCAAGTATTCCATAATCACGCTCGACTCCACATAACACTCCTTTCGATGTCGCAGTGCTGGCAACTTTCCCTCATAGTAGTCGACCAACCATTCTGGCTTGGTGTCGGGAGAGCAGGGCTGAACCTGATATTTCAAACCTTTCTCTTCTAGTACTAAACGAATTGAATGGGCAAAGGGACAATCTCCTACTGGTAAGCTCGTTCCATCGGTAGAAGGACCAGCCTTCACCAATAGTGTCATCCCGCCCTCTGTTCAGTCAAAATTGATGTGGTGCGTGGTGCCGAATCAGGGTTAGGTTATAAAAGATGCAAAGAAAGGAGAGGGGCAAAAAATGAGAGGAAAATACAATACACCAACGAGTCATCCACTGATATACCAGTAGTTGCTGACGCCACTGTGAATTAATGGAAGAACAGATCAAAGCTTTCATTTGAAGGTGTAGCTATTATCCTTGAGAATCACAAAACCACGCACCTTCAGGAGTAGCGCTGTCCACAGTTCGTTCCAAACCTTTCGTTCGAATCATTTCAAGGCAAGTCGAGGTTGATTGCGATGTCGATGGCGACATAGTAAAGGAAGTCACCATCGTCATCATGACCATCAAACACAGGACGATGTTGAAAGATCGTCCTCTATTGTTCTTGGTAACGGACATTTTGTTGTTTCTTCACTGCTAGTACTTGGTAGCTATGGTCGTTGGTCTCGTTTAATATGCTGTGGCAAGCGGTAGAGCAGGATTGCTGTATTGGGAGGTGCGATGAGGGAAGGAGGATGTGGAATTGACTATATTTATAAAATATAAAATACATCACGCATATCGTGGTATACTGTCGTTCTCGAATGGATGGACTCCTCTTTAGACGCAAAGGATGGACAGACAGACGGAAACGGACGACCCACAGGACGAATATCATACATATACGTGAACTGTATCCGCATATTCAATATCACATCCTCAATCCTGTACCTATCACAAATGACAAATTCAAAATGATTGTGAGAGTGAGTCATGACATGAGGCATTAGAATTAATATTCATTCATGTTGTTTCATGTTGATGGATGATGATTCATGATGAAAATTCAAGATTCGAGGAGATGAAGATAAAGGTCAAAGATAATACGGTAGGCATGGGCTGAGTTTGTTCCCATACCGTTGTTAACCATTATTATCACTTATTACTTGCTGCTGTAGACCATATCATAGGCAGTCTTCGCAAGGTATGAGATCCCCTTGGTGATATCCTCTTCTGGGAGATAGGCAAAGCAAATGCGGATTGAATGGTTGGCTACTTCTGGAACAAACAACTCGGTTGTTGCTGCCTCTTCACCATTCGATTTGTCTCCCACTAGAGGTATCCCCAGCGAGAATTGATGCCCCGCAAAGAAACTTACAGACTCGTCATCTTCGTTCTCTTCTTTTGTATTTTGCTTTTCTAGACAGACACTCAACAGTTTCTCTGTGTCAAGATTCCAATGATTGGGGAATCGGAGCCATAGGAAGAAACCACCCGTCACGCGGACATAACAAGGATGCTGGACTATGGGCTGGAATATTTCTTCCACTGTCACAGGCAAGGCCCCAAGATCCAATTCCAAGGCATCCATCATGACCTTACACCTTGTGCGATAGCTTGTATTGAGCGTTTCGATCAACGTCTCTTGTTGCCCACTTCGAAGGTAGGCTCCAACCAAACTACAACCAAGTGGATTCAATCCACCACCACTCACAATAGCTCCCGATTCTTGAAGCACTTTGATGTTGTTGCTACACGATTCAATCCAACCTAGACCTACGACAGAAGAAAAGAATTGGGAGTTGCGTCAGTTTAAGTGAGAGTTTTCAGGCTAGGTAATAGGTACGAGCAATGTATCAGCAGCGATGGAGAAAGTTCCCATCAAACTTACGCATTCCTGGACCCAATATTTTGGAAAAGCTATTCAAGGCCAAAACAACAAAGGAGGAAGCATCATCACCTTCGTCTATTGGAGTCTCCGCCTCAACCAACTCCATCTCATAGTCCACCAATGATTTAGGTACTGCTTCACAGTTGAAGGCCAAGAACATATACACCTGCCATCAAAGCACGGAAGCATTAGTCCAGTATCAAGTAGAAGAGAAAGCGGTGAAATCATAAAAGCAAGTGGGTCTTACTTCGTCAGAGATGAGTTTGAATTTATACTTGCGAGCAATGGCGATTAGTCGTTTTGCTTCCTCTTCTTCCATCGTCGTCGCGGTTGGGTTATGACAGATTGGGCATAGATATAGTAACTTGGGCATCAGCCCATTGACCTGACGACGGGTCTCCAATGCATCTTCCAACGCGTCCAGATCCATTAAATTCCCTCGTGACTCTTCCAAACAGCTGGTCCGGCATTGTTCCGAGGTGGAAGGGACTTTCAACGGAATCAATCCGTGTTGCTCCAGAGTCGCTGCAATGTAACAATAAGACAGCGGTTCTACTAGAATAATATCACCCGGTCGAGAAAATCGCAGGCAAACCATGTCGAGCCCTTGACTACTCCCATTTGTGATAATGATATTTTCTGTAGTTATCTTGGGAGTAGAAGTGTTAGCGGTTTCTTGCCCTTGAGTGTCTGGACCTCCTTCTTCGCAATCGGCACTGATCTCTGTACTCGCACATTGCTGCCGTAGCTGAATAACAGCTTGCAGCATGTCAAGATTTCCAGGATCGACTCCATACTGCAAGGCCTGCTCCTGTTGATGTTGCACTTCAGATTGTGACAGATTCAACAAGGATTGGAGCGATGGAAGAAGAGAAGGATCGGGCCATCCTCTGCCAAGATTGATCATCTTCTCCACGCAGTCGTAGTCGTTCTCTTTTATTCTAAACGTGGGTGGTGCACTTGTATTCCTACCCTACTTGTAATTTGAATATTGAGATGATGGAACATGAAGTAATATCTCACACTAAAGCATTGATTGGGAGATACATACGATACTGTAGGACTGTCGGATAGATAGATATATCGGTAGTCTATGGGCTTCTTATTCTGTTTGTTTCTTGCAGTGTATGGTGTGCCGCCATAATATCGTCCCCCGATATTGATCCCCATAATATGGTCTTCTGAACTTATCCCTCTGCACCTGGGATGTGCCGCACATCGTTCGCGGCCACTATTAGTTGCGAGGCTGTACGACTAGTTATAGTCGATACCCGATACCGCATCCTCAGTATCACCGTTCGTATTGACCACTAACACATGTTGGGTCATGACGGCAGTGAAGAACGCCACCCATACTTCATATGTTTTCAATTCATTTTCACATGCATTGATGTCTTCAGATCGTGTGACATACTGTACAGTATCCGGAAAGCAGGCTCGGCGTAATCTTCGCCGACCCGGTCCCAGATTAGACGAGATGTGCCAGCGGCCATCCTGTAGCGCGACCTTGTTTGAATGCGACAGCTTTTTGCATGCACTGGTACCAGCTGCCTTGGTCCATTCGCCGGTTTTCCAATAACTCCTCCACAGATTTGATTGCCTTCCTGCACATAAAAGAGACCGACCCGTTGGTCAGGTCTCCCCCCCCCCCCGTATGACTGACTTTAAAGCGACGCAAAAGCAGACGTACCAGAAGCAGTACGCGGAGAGGTACCGTCCCCAGCAGAGGAGTTAGGACCATCACGGTCAAGGATGTCACGGTCACCTTTTGACGTTACAGCAGTATGTGTCTTGCTCTCCTGCCAGTTGGTTGGTGGGGAGGCAAGAGAAACGTTGGGGCAAATTTTTGCGTCAAATTGACGCAAGTTGCGTCAATCCCGCGTCAATTTCAAGAAATTGCGTAAATCCCGCGTCAAACAGATGCAGTTGCATCAATCCCGCGTCAAACTCAAGGGAGGCCAGAAACACAATGTTATAAGAGCACAGAACAGGCTCTGACATCAGCTACTTCATTATGCTATGGGCTACAGTTCTGGATTCGTTTCTTATCACAGAAGTACTTGGCTTCATATCCCAAAATTTCACAGTTCCAAGCTCGGCTAAACCAATTTGGATTGATACCAGAAGGACAGCACCTATCGCAAGCGTACCTTGCAATGATTGGAACTTTTTCATTTTGCAAAAGACACATACTACCTCGTTCTTTGGTTTTCAACAAGAATTCTGGATGCAATAAGTTCCTAAACAATTGAGACAAGGAGAGCAGAAAGATCCTGAAAGGAATGGGAGACATTGCCAGATCCCTGGCCAGGTACTACTATGCCTATGAAAGAAAGATCAGTCCCAATATTGCCAAATCCGTTCTCAAATATGTTTTCTACAAGATTTTTGAGCAGCACTATATCTGGGGGATTCCGTTGATGAGCAAGACAGTGATATCTGTTGGTGAATTTCATCAAGGGCTTCAAACTCATCGATGAGGCTGTTGTGTCTTGCTTGGACAATAGCATCATCGCCATTATGTGCCCAAAATCTGTCCGTTTGGATTGTTTTGAGAATTTGTTTTTCAAGCTAAATAATTTTTATGTATCCGTTAAAATGCTCTGCGACTTTGACGCGGGATGGCCAACCTTTTCACATACCGTACTCTACATGTTGTAGAATACATTGCCTTGCTATTGGAAGTACTTTTTGCAACTTTGGGACATCAAGAAATGATCTATGGTGTGAGAGTGGGGTCAATCCGATGAATACGGAAATTTCGTCGAAACACGATTCTTCGGCCGAAAAAGAAAATTAAAAATCTCGTGGCTCGAGAACATCACCTGAGGAAGCCAAAACGGGAGGTCCACAGGATTCTCCATTCTTCACACAAAACGGTCGTATCAAAAAAAAGACTTTGCAATTCATGCTAGAAGACCGACCAGAAGAATATAAAGCTGTATAGTGTATTATAATATAAATAGTAGAGCAAGTTTACAGGATACAGGATAGTGCCGTTCTTAGCTTTATTTGTGATGCTGTGTTTGCATCGCTCGACATCCTAATGTTTACACTGCTCAATGCAAGTATTCCATATCGTGATCAATGTGTACCAGGAGGCTAGCAAACATGAATGGTCCTGTCCTCGAGTTATCCACCGGGCTCCTAAGCTGAAGAGATCTATAGCCTCGCCGCAAACAAGAGACTGGGACTGCGGCACTTGCAATGTGATCATCGAGCCCAAGGTCTTGGTCAATCACCTTGAATAAAAACATGGCAACATCAGGATGCCTTGCTTCGAATGTCATTTCTTCACTGTCCCAGAGTGGAGAAAATCCGTTGTCCGAAATCACCGGCGTTGTTTCAGAGGATATAACAACTTCTTCTTTCCCATCGTTGAAATCTATGTCGTGCAACTCCACAGTAATGTATGGGTCAACAATCTCGCCATTAGCATCTCCTCGCGGTTTTGGTATACAGTTGCCCTTGAGAACTTTTATCACAATTCGATTGCTCGCACGAAAATCACGTGCCTTCATTGTACTCATTGGCTTTGGCACATATCCACATCCACCTCCCTGAAGGAATCTACCGTCGTTCAGCATTAGATTAGTATCGTGTGTCTGAAAGTTCAAGGCAACCAATTCTGCAGCGGAGAAAGGAATAATGGCAAGAGTGAGTCAGTCAGTTTGCACAACTATCACAGCACGACATCGGAAAGGGGAAGTTCAACATCGAACAAAACTCACGACAACCCAAACTCCAACCCAACAACGGATTGTAATTCGAAGAGTCTACCCTAATTCCCGCAGGGTACGTTCGGCTCATATGGGAGACATTGTACGCTCGCCAGAGGTTAGAATTTTCGTTCTTCTTTTGGATGATTTTTGCCACTTTTGTTTCGCTGAAGGAGTGCATGTGTGATGGATCCTGAGCTTTGGACTGTTGGAATGACTTGAATTTGTTCCCGTGAAAGAGAGTCAGTCTCGCGAGTTCTTGAACAATTTTTGGTAGCTTCTTGGGATCCTTTTTTATTTCCTCCACTGGTGCTCCATTGTACTGATCGCTGTATGGATCATCCCCATCGATCTCCGCATCGGTGGTCTCATCGTCGGCAATATCATCCAACTGTTCTGGCCTTTTCCCTTTCACTAGAATCATGCCTCGCAAACTTTCTGGACTTGGGAGTTCATTCTTTCCAATTTCCTTCTCAGACGGTACGAACAACAATGAACCGAAAATTTCTTCCATGTCTTGAGCCATGACTCGCTGGAATGGATGAGAGCAATGGTTCTCCAGACTGAGGATTATGGGGAGTTCACCCCCATTGGCATCGATATAGCTCTTCACAACCAAGCAAATGTCACGAAAGAGGATCTTTGTTGTGAGGGTGAAACCATGATAAACGACAGCTTTATTCGTCTTTTCATCTCCATCCCAACAATCAAGTTCAAGGCACTTGCACCCTCGCATTAATGATTTGACATAGGCTTCGACCGAAGATCTAGATTTGAGCTGATCCCCTACAACCAGAACAACAACAAGAACAACGACAGCAAGGAATGAGATATGATGTAAGGTTTTGTTTGCAAGTCAGCATCGCCCAAACACTCGATCCAGCAAGAGGTCTCGCTCGTACCAGTCAAGTATGTATTGTGAGATGTATTGATCCAATAGTGGGATATGGGTTTGTCAAGCTTCGGACTCGACTCCCTTGCTCTCGGGTCATATGCATCATTGGACTCGGATAAAAGATACTCTTCAAAGGCATCAAAATCAGTCAACGTATCAGCGGTATTATTCTTTTTCACCGTGTCCATCTCAAGTGTCTGAAACGTCGCAATAAGTCTCTTAGCATCACCCAAGCTGGCATTACCATCCCCTTGAGCTTGTTTCAAGAATTTTTTTAACAGATCCTTGGCCGAAACCCCTTGTTTGAAGTCGTCTCCAAATATCTTTGAAAATATTTCTTCCGTCATGGATACGGTCATTTCCGATTTGATGGATTGAAGTAGAGCTTTGCATTCTCCATAAACTAGCTTCTTTCGAGTGCTGTTGCTCGAACGTAGAAAGTCTTTAAACTTTTTCTTCAGATCGCTTTTTTGTAGATTGATGCGATCGCATAGCTTCAAGAATTCCTTTTCTGATATCTTTGCATCCTTATCTGTATCAATATCATACCAAACATATCTCAGCAGTAATGAATCATTGGCGATTGTTTGCTCGTTGGCATGATATCGTTTCCGAATCTCTTCCATTGCTTTGATCAACGCGTTTCGATGATTGTCGTTCTCAACGATAAAGTCTACAGTTTGGAGTCCATGGTGAAAAATAGTGATTGTTTTGTGCACCAACCGATCCCAGCTGAGCTTTGGGTTTCTCGCCCTTGCATTTTCCAACTTGATTGTCCCAATAACGCCAGTTTGCCAGCCGTCAAGGTCTGATGCATCGATGTGACGAGTATATTGGTCCGTCAGGCGTTTGGAACCAGAAAAGGAGAATCCTTTCGACAAGGTGTACATTGGAACAGGCAATCTAGCTGCAACTGAAGTCGCCGAGGCATTTGGATGCTTGATTTTCTCATGTGTAATGAAGAGAGCGAGGTTGTCTGAAGAGAGGGAGATTATTCGCGAACGAATTGCTCCATTGGATGTGATTTTGGAAACTTGGATTCCTCCATGCAGTGCTGGATCAACGACCAATTCTTTCATCGATTCTTGTAGTCGAAAGGCAGGAATTAAAATTGAATCCATGGCTTCTTGATGCTACTTGGCTTGCCGTATGGAAGTTGATGGTGACTCAGGGATGATTCAGGTTGAATACAGAGTAAATTACAATAGTAGGTATTAATTCTTGCTCTTGTACCTGGTACAGTATCTTTCCTGATGACTACCTGGTACTGCGTACAGTATCTACAGTATCTACCGGTAACCCGGTACAGTACGAGTAACTACAGTAGATTGATTTCAGAGTTTTGGTCGGCAGACATTACATTTCACATCGTCCACCATAACGACTAGTTGGACCCAATTAGGCGAGTGGATACAATAACTTTCCGTTGCGCAAATTGTGCAAGATTCAAACAAGACACGCCTGCGGGTGCTGTTGCCGATCATTGAATTACCTAATTGATTGAATCATCAATACCGCTCCTAAATACTGTAGAATCAAAACAACCCACTGTACTGTAACTGTACTGTACTGTGCTGTGCTGTGCTGTGCTGTGCTGTCCTGTACAGTATAATAAAACAAGCATGAGTGTTCCTAGTAGACGATGGGGGAATTCCAAGAGTCGTCCAGCAGGAGAGACAAGTGATTATAATGCTAGTTTGCAACCTCGCCAGAACGCTCTGAATGTAAAGAACTACCTTGGACTTCAACAGGCAATGTCCTGCTCCCTTGATACTTGCCCAGAAGGAGAAACGATGCCCTTTTCCACTTCCCCAATGGATATGCATATGCATATGCGTATGCGTATGCGCATGAGTCGTCCTTCTAGCACAAATTGTACCGGTACGCCCGACGTGAAGAGTAATGCGAGTGGAAGTGGAGGCAATAGGACTAATCGAAATGACAGCGGAAACGGTATTTGTATTATTAAAAAAACTACAGCAAGGAACAGGCAACAGAGCTACACAAACCAACGGAGTGACAATATTGTCAATCCAGGCATAACTGTAGATTTGACGAGGAAATCCAGCCATACCGGTGAAGTATTCAAACCAACGATTCTCCTGGAGGACATGCCCCATCATGGTGTTCCGCAAACACAAACACAAACACAAACGATGCAACATCAACAACCACGACAACCTGCTTTGAGAAAACCCTCGTCTCGTTCAACGGTACCAGTACCAGTACCAGTACCGGTGGCATCAAGAGAGAATCACCGCGCCATTTCCAGTGCGGCCAGGTTCCGTCAACAAGCTTTCTCCCAAGATTTTTCAAACGAGGTCACAATAGACGCTGATCTAGATGATATAGACAGCAGTTATATGATGAGTATATACATGAACGAGGAATCCTCAATATATACAAAAGGAACTGCTTCAACTGCTTCTACATCTTCGTCTTCCTTGGCATCGAAAAGATCAAGGCATCCAGGGGCATCTCACAAGAGAAGAGAGGATGTCAAACAAGCCGAGGAGGAACAGCCACAAAAAGAATCCGGCTTTTTGAGATCGATGAAGCAATCTAGTAGTTCATTCTTTGTCGAAGGTAATTGGTCACAGAAATATGGTTGGTACCTTTCAAAGACATGGGATGCGACGCCAGGAGAAGGCTGGGACAAACCAGATCCCATTTTTGATAAAAAGGAGGAGAGGCTTGTTGATATTTAAAAAATGCGGATTGGGGATGGGGCAGCTTGGGGCGGAAGCTAAGAAATACTGTATATCGCATCATACTACCACTGTTAAAATAATAAATGGCTACCAATAAAGTTCAGAATAACTTATAATCATCGCATCTTGACATGTAAGACAAAAAATGAGCACTCTGGTAAACTGTAGTACTTGTATGGACCTGAGCTACAGATTACCTAGTATCATCATGTCTGAACCGGTACCCGTTACCCGTTACCCGTTACCCTGCCAATCATCAACACTCGTGATAGATGCATCACACATCATATTCAATATGTACCGATATATTGTACCGGTATATCAAATCAAATCAAATCAAATCATTCGATTCTTCAACAATTTGAAATTATGACTACTTCGACCCAGAACCGATAACAAACCATAACTTTTTTTCATGTTGTCATATCATCATACCGGAACTGTAGGTTTCAGTTTTGCCATCCAGCGTGTGAATGTTTCAGAGCTTTTTTTAGTACGGGAATGGAACTGCCCAGACGGAAAGCAACACAATGGCAAACGAAGAGGATGACAGCATGCTCTACAAGTCCATGCTGAACAAGACACTGGGGCTGCCAGACTTTAATCAATATTCGTACTTGTTTGAAGATGAAAATGGTGATGACACCGAGTCTTTACTCAACACGCCATCGACAGATGCTGAAATGAGTGGTACAGCTGCCGACATGAGTGATAACATCGGTAATGATTTACTCTCTGCAACCGGTGATTCAAGGCCTACAGAGTCTTTCTCACAGGCATTGGAGATTTCAATTACAGAACCCAAAGGCATCAATCAAATGACACAGCGCAATCAACAACTGCAAAACTATTGGGAAAACCAACAAAAGGAGTCCCAACTTATTGAAGAGAAGCTCTCCAACATACGAGATCGCGTGGAACAAAACGAAACTAAATGGGAGAAAGAAAAAAACAGACTCCTGTCACCACAATCTCGCATTCCCAAACCTGGAAGATCTAGTGCCTCAGCATTGGAATTGCAACTGGAAACGGAGAGGGAGAAACGAATGGAGCTCGAAGTTAGATGCAGTGCCCTCAATCGACAGCTACAGACAATTCAAAAGGATGTAGAATCCAAGTCATCGGCAAGTCTTCGCTTAGAAACTCTAAAACAAATGCAAAAGCGACATGCTGAAGAGATTGAAGAAGTTCATGAACAAGGAAAGCGTGCTCGGGTAAAGCATGCAAAGGAACTGGCAGAATTGGAAGATGCACTACTTCAATCTCGACAACATAATAAAGAATTGGAGGGGAAAAAGGACACATTAATATTGGAAATTGAACAATTGAAGGGTGCCCAACAACTACACAAGGATGAAATGTCGGCGCTGCAAGAGAAGATACAAGAGCAAATCGATTTCAGGGTAAACATCGAAAAAGAGCATGATAGGTTGGATGAAAAATTCAAAAGACAAAGTCTCGACATGACTTCTTTAAGAGAGGTCGTGAGTGGCAAAGAAGAGGAAAAGGCTGCAGCACAGGCAAAACTGGCGGCAACAGTATTAGAGAAACAGCAACTTCAGGACGGTTTTGATGTGCTGAAAGATCAAAAGCAGAGAGCCGAGCAAGAGGTAAAAAACCTAGAACTTCAGCTTATCGACACAGAGAAAAAGTGCAAGGAAGAAAATGTAAAGACTGAAATTGCCATCGAACAATGTGAAGATTTGAAGTCATTCATCCACGAGCATGGACCGAAAGCCCACCGCCTCGAATTGGAGATTCAACAGCTGCAGGAAAATCACCATATCATCACTGATCAATTGAAGGCAGAGGTCGAGGTATATCGTTGCCAAATGGCAGACTTGAAAGAAAAGTACGAGGAAGAGCGCCATGAGCACCGTAAGCTGCGAACTAAGTTGGAGCAGCTTCACGGATCTGGGGACACTAACGAGCTTGAGGACTTTCGAAAGCAAGAGGACACGGTTTCAGACCGGCACGCATCGTTCCAGAGTGAGACCATGGGGAAATTTGCAAATGTTGAACACCGTTTAGCTAGTGGATCCAGTATCGACTCGAGCCTGCAAAATCATGTCACGCGAATTGAAACTGAACATGCTGAAGAGATACAAGAACTGTTACAGGGGTTAGGTCAAGGGCAACCCGAAGCCACTGATTGGTCATCACATTTTGAATCTAGGAACGAATCGAAAGGAGATTTTTCAACTCCCTTCAAAGTGAAATCAAAGTCTACTGACGGTAATCTTTCAGGGGTTGTTTTGTCTCCAATATTGCGTGTAGAGCACTCGGAAACCGCAAGCATGGGATCCGATAATGTGGAGAGAAAGATTGATGGATTGTTGGAAGAAATTGATCAGATGGATCAGGAGCGAGAAGAAATGCTAGGGGAATTACAGCAGGGAGCTCCAAATTCCGAAAATTTGAGACCATCTGACGGTTCAAGGTTGAATGAAGTGCCAACAAAAGTCTCTCAGAAGATGCCCAACGATGTCTCAGAGTCTCCTTTCAGTGAACATAGCGCCGACAGTGATCCACCTTCAAATGATCTTTTGGATGGCACAATTCTTCTCCTGAATAATCTCAAGGATCTCATGGATGGTCAGGAAAGCGAAAACGAGAAAGAAACCTCAGTTTTGGATCAACTAGAGGCCTTATCCGAAATGATGCACGGCGAAACAAATCTTTCAGATTTCTTGACTGGCAGCAGATCTATCAACAGGTCAAGCGTGTCGGCAATGCGTGAATCTGTCCACTCGAGGGCATCTGGAAGGGTTCCCTCTTCCCCATTGAAGTCTTCAACAGTTCACGACGAGGAGTTTGATGCCGGGTCTTTAAAGCAAAAAGAAGAAATATGGCGTATGCTTGTGGCAGAACTCCGCCACCGCATTTTATTTTTGGAACACGATCGCAATGAAGTTGTCAGATTAACAGGATCATTGCTTGAACGAGAACGGGATGCAAACCGTCTGAGGCTCCAGTCTGCTATGTCATCAGCAAGACGGGAGGCATTTGAAGAATTTCAATCTTTGCTGGAAGTGGGTGGTACTTGAACGCAACTCTCGGGTATACCTACTTAATCGAGAAAGTCAACATAAAGTCAACTCTACTACAGACTCGACGCCCCCGTCAACAAATTCCTGGTGATTATATATATATATATATATTCATACTGTATGTTTTCTTACTGTGCCAACTGCAAGTCTAGAACAGACCGAAGAATTTCTTTGACTTCAAACGCTCCTCGTCTTTTTCAAGCTCCGAAAGAAGTTGATCTTTCTTGGCTTGAGCAGCCTTGCGGGCATCCTCCATGGCTTGGCGTTGCTTTGTTGTGATCTCTGCTTTCTTTTTGTATTGGTCAGGGCTTTCCAATACCAATTTGACAGTGTTTCCTGATCGAACACGGATCGCGGCCAGTACACGGGTCAATCCAACACCTTTATGAAAAATATTGCAATGAACATGATTAGCATTTCAATAGAAGGATAGACACTCTAGAATCACTGAATCCACAAACCTCTCGTTGACCACATTTCATCGCCAAATGTAGCCGAGCACATTGTGACGATGTCTCCTTCTTTGACCTTTCCCGTTCTCGCTGCGTTACCCTTTGGCGCTACAGTTTCAACGTAAACGTTTCCACTGGCATCTTGGTTCAAAATAACTCCCAAGGGTTTCATAAGTTCAACGACGGTGTCATCACTGAAGACGAACGGCAGAAGAAAATCACAGCAAGGACACAAATCAACAACGGGAATTGCACAACGGAAAAAGGGATACACGAAAAGGGAAGAGTCAGAAAACACGAAGTGGATTATATCTATCTCTCCTGGTATGGTTTTGCTGGCTTACCTTCCTGCCGATCGTGCCGCACGTGCCCATCGCATCATGTCGGAGTTCTTGTCTGCCGCCATTGATAGGGAAACATCACTGCGAATAGACTTTTGTGTAGAGCTAAACGCCGAAACACTAATGCAAAGGTATGATAGGAGGTAAATTGCAAAGACTTTCATGTTGCTTCTTGGTTATTATGGTTACTGTTTTACGGAACCGAGACTCTGACTGACTAATAAACAGAATGTTGTTAGAAACGCTGATCTGTGACACCGTGCATCAGTTTGCATACGTGTTTTTAAAAAAAAAGACTACTTAATGACGGTTTAAATGATGTCGGCCTCTGGTTCTTTCACGATTGCTTCCATTTGCTTCTCACTTTCCTTTATTTCAGCAGATTCAATACCATTATCAGCACTAGGGCCAGTGTACCCTGCCGCACTTGGATGCCTCTGCTTGAAAGTCTCTTCAGCTTTCTTTATCAGGTTCATCGACTCACTGGCATTCCGATCTTTGGAGGCTGCCAAACGGATGTTTTCCATCGCAAGCTTAGTATCACTATGCTCACCCAAGAGGGAATCAAAGATACCATATGCCTTTGCGTAGAAGCTTAGAGCCGTCTCGTATTCTCCTTTATCCATAAGGATGTTTGCCAATCTGTTGTAAATCTCTGCCACCTTGATGTTAAACTTTCCGAGTAGTCGTTCATAGATGGTGATGACTGACTTGTATTCAACCAAACTTCCTTCAAAGTCGCCGAGTTCTCCCATTACATCGGCCATTTGAAGGTACAAGTCACAAGTCGTCGGATGCAAATCTCCAAGGCATTGTTCTTCCAATGCAAGAGCTCTTCGATAGCTGAGCATTGCTTGCTCAAAGTTCTTGCTGTCATAATGCATATCACCCTCCAGTTCATACTGCACGGATTGCACTACAACTACCTTGTATTGGTCGATATCCTCACTACTCATCACACCCTTTGCATGAAGCACCACTCCCATGTTGTCAATCACTTCTAGAGTATCCATGTGGTCTTTTCCAAATATGACACGACGAGTGCGAAAAGTCCTTCGGAGATCACTAAGAGCCTCATCAAAATCTCCACGATCGCTAAGCGCACAGCCCATAACGTAATACGTCCGCGCTGTCTCGAGATGCTTGGATCCCAATAGCTTTTCCCGAATGACAAGTGATTTTCGATGCTCTGTGATGGACCTATCATAGTCACCGCCTCGTTGCCAATCAACTCCTTGACTGTGATGGGTTCGTGCGATGTTAAGCTGGCAGTTGAAGATTTCAGTTTCGTAGTCTTCGGCATTTTCCTGACTCTCAAAAGTTGAGGCTGCTTTTGACAACAGTTCTAGCGCCCCAGCATAATCCTTAATGGCCCTCAGCGCCAATCCCAAGGAATACTGAGTCTTGGCAATCACCGGAGAGGTTTCAGGCAGAACAGATTGTTGGATCTGAAGGGCCTTGCTGAACTCATCAATGGCATCATCATAAAATGCCTTGTGACGCAAGTTATCGCCAATGATGAAATGTTGTCTTGCTGTCTCTTCCATCTTGCTAAATCAAATTTCTCCCTTTCCGAGTGAGACGATCAAAGAGGTGGATTACAGGCTGACTTTGACTGACTAGGGCAACTTTAACTGAGCCCGCCAAAATGCTGAGGATGGATTCAGACCTTCTCAGTAAAAATGTACAGTAGTTTGCAATGCTGAAATTCAGGTTCAAACGTCAAACGGTCATCATCGCAAACTGGATTCTCAGTCATTCGGCCGCGCGCGCGTTTAGGGAAGTACTATTTTAGCTCTACCTTAGACTAAGCCTTTGGTTCCACCAAGTTTTCAAGCCCTTTTGTCACCTTTGCACTTACAATGACATCGCCTTCCTTAATATCGGATAGAAAGTCAGATCCTTCGACCACATATCCAAAGCTGCAGAAAGAAAAAATAACACATGGTGAGGCTTCGTGCTCATCGCTTGAATTTATAAATACGTGTCCGGAAATTATTTGTGATTCGTACCATGGATAACGTCCGTCGAGCACATTCTTTCCAGCTGGGGTCAAATCGGAGTCAAACAGCAACCAGAAGAATTGGGAGCTTCCAGAGTTGACATCATATTCTTCTCTCGCCCAACCCATTGCACCATATGCAGAGAAAGGAAGAATGGTAGCTTCACCTCCACGGCCTTCATCCTCAATGGTCGACTCATAGAATGGGCCTTTATCTCCCCGCACAAAAATCTCAGTAGGGATCAGTCTCTCTCCATTTGGACCAGCACCAATAGCTTTGCCAGGAGTACCAACATAGCCGACGGCCTTACCATCTGGATCACCTGTCTGCACAACGAATCCATCCGATCTTTGAATGGCCATATTGGTGTAAAATCCCTTGTTTACCAAATCTACAAAGTTGCCTCCTGTGATTGGAGCTGTAAAGTAAATAAGGCAATGAGTAACCAATGGATATAACATTGTTTCGATTCGTTTCTTTTTAAAGTGTACTCACCTGTATAACCATCAATCACCATTGTCATTTTAGCTTCTGGGAAATTCACGCCATTGACATCAAATTGTGCACCGGCTTCGGCTTTTTTAACAACCATCTCAACGGTTGCCCGCTTCGTCAGCCGAGGCAAGTCTGAATAGTCAGAGGGAACAGGAGTCTCGTAGTTTTCAGGGATCATTTGTTCCTCCAAATCCGTCAAAAACGTGGTTGCCTTTTGTTGTGCGTCATATGCTTTGTCTAGTGCTGTTCGCTCTTGTTCACTGCCTGTGAATGCATCTTGACTTTGCTTCATTGATGCTTGAAGAGGATCAAGCAAAGAGTCAATTTCAGTAATGAGAGAAGCGCACACGGAAGGAGAACGACACGATGCTTTCATTTTCTCAGCTGTCTTTCCCGTCAAATAAGATTTCGACTTCTTCACACCATCCAAAGCAGCAGATTTTCTCTTCGATCCAATATCGTACTTGATTGTTTCCAAAGTCTCTTGAAGTCCACGGACCTGCAGGCGGTTTTTCGTGAGAAAGTTTGATAACAAAAAGGTGCAGGAACTCCATGCAAGACGTACCTCCTTATTCTTGATCGGCAAACCCAATCTGAGAAGCGAGTCTGCATCCTTATTCACTCGGCTTCCAGTTCCCGACGCCTTTTCGACGGCGTTAGCGATATATGAAGATCCATGCAACTCGTGCGTCAGAGGCATGGGTGCAGCCCACAAAAAAGCTGTCATGGCAGCAGTCGCTAAGGCTTTCGCAACAACATTGACATCTCCTGAATCTTGAAGTTTCGCTTGTTGATTTCTCGGGGTTGAATGCTGGCTGAAAGCAGATACCGATGCAAAAGTGAGGATTCCTACAAATGAAGTTAGCCGAGTCATGTTGTAATTTCGACAAAGAGTGTAGAGATGATTGGAGGTTCTGATGTCGGATATTTTGCAATCAACACCACTGACGTAAAGAATGTGTCAGACGGAACTGAATGAGTACCGTGCATAGTCTGGTGACCCTTCCGTCTAATGATCACTAGGCTGTTATTAATAATTCAAAGGTAGTATTCCAGCTATCCATTGTCTCCTCAACTGTAATCATTCGAATTCCGTTGATTATACTCCCAAATACTTTCATAGTTGCACAGTCATCCTTGTCCTCTTCACTGTCAGTAGACTTGACAGACACATCATCTTCCATTTTTTCGTTTGCAACGTATTCAATAATGTCCTCATAGTTTTCGAAGTTTGAAAGACCGAAAAGAGCGGCGACTCGCCCCCTTGCTAAACGCTTTAATACCAATTCCGGAAGATCTTTTGGATCGCAGTCGCAAAAGCAGAATACTCGATGCTTTGCCATTCGAGATTGCTCCATTTGCTCCTGCAACCAAAGCATCTGCGCCCCATCTCTATCTTGCAGACCAGACGAATGCAGAACAATGCCTTGGAATCCGTTCAACCAAAAGGTGTAAAAAGAAGACCCATCGTTCCAAATAACTGGAATAGAATCACGAATCCGAGTCAAGAACTTCCAGATCTTTGGACTGGAGTCAAGTTGCCCACACACAATTACCGCTTTCGGCCGTGTTTTGTTGATGTGACTGATGGAAGTCTTCCAACCTTTGATCAGTTTCTTTTCTTCGTCCTCCGACCAGTCTGTAGACGCGGACAGGAGCAAAGGGCTGGAAAGGAAAGCAAGAGGTGTTGGCAAAGGATCATCCTTTTTGGCATAAGGATCTGCACTTCCTCGAGCACTTTGAGGCTTGTACTCATCATCAATCATCTGCGTCAATCCAACAAAGTCTCTAGATTCAGGTCGAACTTTTGATTTCACGAAATCAATATCTTTCTCGAAAAATCGGCGGAAAACTCGAGTCTCGTCACCTTGAGAAAAGACCCTTGACTTGTCAAGAATATGTAGCACCTTGCCCTTGTGAAATGCGGGTAGACGTGTCAAATCATGTGCCGATCCGTCTCCAGGTGGGTGCTTTTCACAGAGATCCAGGTCAACAGCATCCTTCTTTGCCAAATCGGTACAAGCTAGGATACACAGATCCTGCAATGAAGGGATGACGTGAGTTTTGTCGTTTTCATCCACTCCTTTGAAGTATTCATGTTGTCTCAAAACGCCATATCCTTTGTTCTCCACAAGTTTGCCGTTTTCAACGTTGAACGAATCAGCTCCTAGCCTCTTTGCCGGATCGACGTTCATGAGCTTCTGAATGAGGTCCCAAGTTGGATCATCTGGGATTCCAAAACGACTTCGTGCGAGAAGTCCTCGTTTGATCTTCAGGAATGCTAGGTAGGGGCTTGGACTCCAAAAAGGAGTAGATCCTGTTTGCAAAATGTAAAGTATGGCTCCAAGCGCCCACAAGTCTGCGCAATGAGTGGCACCATCTGCTTTCCCTTCCTTTGGCATTCCTGAGAATCCAGTCACCGCTTCAGGACTCATAAAGTCGGGAGTCCCAACGAATTCTGGTCCATTCAAGTCGGTTTGTATCAGATCCTTTGACGTCCCAAAATCGATGACGACAACATGGTTTTTCCCATCCAAGAGCACATTTTCGGGCTTTAAATCACGATGAACAATACCATGCTTGTGTATATGCTCACAAGCATCAACCAGCTGAAGCATCCATCGCTTGGCCTGTGAAGAATGGCATCCCACCATGCATCCATTGTGCCGCAGCCGAGACCACAGGTCTTTGTTCGTGTTTTGTAAATCCATCAAGTAATACACATTGTTGTAATCTTGAAACGAGTGATACATTGTAACTACGGAGGGATGAGGCGGCAGCCTTTCCATCAAAACCCTGGCTTCCATCGAAATTTCATTGTAGACATTTGGATGTTGTCGTTTCGCAAGATCGGCTGCTTTTTTCTTTTCGAGAACCTTCAATGCAAACGTTTCCCCAGTTATCTTGTGTCGAGCAACTAAGATTTCACTAAAGTTTCCGACTCTGCGGAATTTTGCAGTGAGATTAAGCGTTAGTATTCAAATGTTGCAAGAGTATTGATTGAACTTCAGATGACATAATAACAATAGACATAATAAAATAAGTGTACAGCAGTATGTCGTGACAATGACACTACTCACCCTAAGGTTTCCTTCTTCTCGAACTCTCTGATAGACACAGGTCTGTTGACACTTTTGATGGATTTTTCCTCAGCTGTATTATCTGGTTGTGCGCGTTCCTTTTCTACCTGCTTCAGTAAATCGCGAAGGGCTTGTTCTTCTTGTGTCTGCAAACCTTCAATCGTAAGAGCGCTTTTGAGAACCTTTTCGGTCCCGTCGAATTCCTTTAATGCGAGAAGTGTTTTTGCCAGACGGTATGATGCCTTTACATTGGATTCTTTACTCAGTTTCCACGCTAAAGTAGCATCTTCTTTTGCTTTTTCGTACTCCTCCAGCTGAAAGAAACACGCAGACCTATTACAGCAGTTTAGAATCAGTGCTTGGTTGTCGTTTGTTTGAGTCGATTTTTCGATCGCAGAAGTATAAAAGAAGACAGCATTGTCCAAGTTGCCTTGTTGAAACTCATGGTTTCCCTTCTGACGCAAGTCGTCTGCCGAATCTTGATTCATAGCTTTGGAGTCAATCAGTCAATCAGTCAGGCAGTCAATCAGACAGTCAGGCAGTCAGTCAATTTCCTAGAATTGCCGAAAAGAAAAGACTGCAGAAGCACTACAGCCTGTATATTTGTCGTGTTGCAGTCGACTGAATGAATGAATGAATGAATGAATGAACAATGTGAGCGAGTGCAAAATACAGTTAGCACAAAATGATGTGTGTGAGGAACCGGGCAAAGTCTGTCTGTCACACGTTGAATATGAATCCAGTACTTTCGAACTTTTGATTTTTGAAAGAGCACCGCGCAAAATTAAGAAATCAAATCAAATCAAATCAAACGAATTACAAAACATCATCGAAATACTACAGGCAGTACAGTACCAGTACACGTGTACCAGTAGTCGATTTCAAGTAGGCAGACATCAGATCTTGGAACCTCAAAAACAAAGCCTTTCGGAACCTTAACCTTCACAATAGAGTCATTTTATGCCCGAGAATGGGCTCAATCAACCTGTCGACCTTGATGTTGACTGTCTGTCTGTGTAACTTGCTAAGAATAGAAGGTTCAAAGATTCCAAAACAAATACAAATACCGGTACGAGTACGAGTACAGCGTATCTCAATATGCGTCTCAAGAAAAACGACGCGACGCAAGTTTCGATCTCTCATGATTCGAGGAGGATCAGATTCTCAGCAGGGAATGGGAAATGCCGATGTCGAAAACGTAAGCGAAAGCGAAAGCGATGAAATCAGTGACAGCAAAATCAATAAAAATGTAGAGCTTGCGACAAAACTGAGACTACAGGGAAAAGAATGTCATGACGAAGGGGAGTTTAAGAAAGCTGGCGAGCTTTTCCAGCAAGCGGCTGATGCATTAGAACAAATCGACCAAAAGGAACACATTGATGAATATGCTACCTGTAGATTACATCAAGCTCTATGTCAACTGAAGGAGAAAAGATTCGATTTGTGTGTGGAAGCTTGTGCATCGATTTTGCAAGACGATTCTTCAAATGCATCGAATAGCGAAATTCTTCAAGCCGTCTCACCTTATATCAGGGCAAGGGCCTATCATCGAAGGGCGAAAGCAAAACTAGCGTTGGAAGATCGTAGTGGTGCGATGCAAGATGCTCGGTCCGCTGCGTTTCTTGGGGACAGCAGAGGAGTTGCACTGTATGGCCAGCTAATGCGAGAACCCACGATTCAAAGTGACGGCCAATCTATTGTTCAAGCATCTAATGGGCATAACCCTAACTCTTCAGCAAACAGGGCAATGTTTGAATCTCTTTTACAAAGCAATAAACTGTCACCCTCATCTCCTTCCCCAGTGTCAGACTTTTCACCAGCTTCCCTTCTCATGGGAAGCGGAGGCAACAACCTCGCACAAGCCTTGGGATCAGATAGTGGCAGCAGCCTCGCTCAGTCTGTCATCAAATCTTTGTCCAAACGTCTAGACGACGAAAACACGCATTCGACAATTTGCAATTACTTGAAGAAAACTAACAAGAGTCAGCTTCGGCAGCTTCTTGCAATGGGCGGAATGTCAGAAGTCATACAAGACTCCCAAATGGATCGAATTGTTTCAATATGCCATGGTGTTACACCAAAGGCGATCAAGAGAGTAGTAAAAGCAACCAAGGGCGCTGTCTATAGCATTAAGCTTCTCCGCCGCACAATGCAGGTCATCAACAAATACAAGACAGTGTTTGTTGGGCTAATTATCTTACAGTGGACAAAGAGTGCATTGTTCAGACCAACACCAATCGATAAAGCTGCAACAAAGGTCACCAAGAAGGTTATTGATGCCGCTGTGAATGCAGCAAAATAAAATAATAGTAATGACGAACTTCGAACAACAGTTTGCTTTTGTGCTGCGCAAGTCATTTACAAGAGCAGAGGAGTTGGGTACTTCAACTGTAGCAAATACGAAATTGCCTAAGATCTGAAACGGAGCACTACTGCAAAAACTATATTAAAGTTCAAGGTCAACAGAAGCAAAATTTACGCCGATAGTATATTTCGCGTACAACTTTCCTCTACAAGTCGTCCGTCAAGACAAGATGGTGTAAGAGAAAAACAGGAAGTGGATCAATGAATAGTAGCTCGATCGATGATGGCCAGCGCATAGATAGCGCTTTAGAAATCTTGCAATTTCAATATGCAAAACGGTATTCAAAGATGAAATGCCTTCTTAACTTCGTTCGCTCTTCGAGCAGGTTGAGATTATCTTTAGGAAGACATTAATACTTTATACATGATCCATGTAAAATTAAACTAAACCTGTGTATTCGCATTAGGCAAATGGATTATTCAATGTAGGTAAGACGATGACTAATCCAATTCCTGTTTTTCGATCAGGTTGACAGCACCCTTGGCAAAAAGAAAAACTTGACCACAATTTCCTAAAACGCATCTTTCGTAAATATGGAGCAACGCAGCAATAATTGTGAAATCTTGAATTGGACTTCTTAACGGTACGTCCGCAACTCGTCAGACCCTATTATGGCGGAAGACCCAGGTTCTAAAATCACCCACAGACCTAAAATGAAAATTTTCTCCATACAAAAGTTTTAGCTTAGGTCCTTACCTTACATCCTATTGGGTGGGGTCATCATGATTATGCTCTAGACATTCAGTGCAGTCGAGAAGGTAACTGATGCTTTGGACAGCAATTCAGATCATTGGTTATTTTGATGCCTTATGAGTACAATTTGACCTGAAATCACTCATGGGCAATCTGAGTTCCGATTAGTAGTTGGATTGTAGCATTTTTTGATGAAATTCAGGCACATCTTGAAAGTTGTACATTTTCAATTTCAGCCCACTACAGTCCTAGTGGCAAATTTTAGAGCTACAGTGACTTCCCTGAGCATAATGATGACAGCCCCACCCAATAGGATGCAAGATATGGACCTAAGCCAAGACTTTTGTATGGAGAAAATCTTTATTTTAGGTCTGTGGGTGACTTTAGAAGATGGGTCTATCGCCAAAATAGTATGAAATGCGCTTCTTGAGCGGCGGACGGACTGTTAAGACATGGAGAAGTGAACTTTGTCTGCAGGAAGTTGCGGCAGATCGGAAATCGTAACGGCAGCTGAGGTGAATGTTCCATCACAAGAAGTCCTCCAAAGGGGACAGCCATATTTGTATTTTCGTTCTTTGAGAGGGAAGGAAACTTGGAGTAAAGTGATGGAAGGAATGCAGCACACTCTCTTACTGAAAATCTACAAGCGATGGAAGATCGTATCATTCTTGCTGCTTCTCGAGATGAACCTTAACTTGTGCTTGAAAAAGGCAAAACATTCAGCTTATGTCGATAAGACTTGATGCATAATTGAAATTGGTTCTCCTTGACTTTGACCAAATCATGCGGAAAATTCGTTACCATCGAAAGTTGGATGCAGTGATTGATTTCGTCTCAAGGTCAAGTTCTTTGACTCGATAATGTTTATTCGATGGCTTTTGCCGACACCTCCCTATTGTGGCATTTGCGAATTTTCGTTTCGTTTTTCATGTTTCATTTCTTATTTTGATGGATTGCAATACATTTTCTCCATATTAGACAAATGCTCTTGAGGTTGCCGACTCCACTGCTTGTCTAACACGTATCATAATCGGTGGCTAGATATTGGCCTCGGTATGGTAGTCGTCTTCAAGATTCTTCAACGACTACCGGAATCCGAAATTCTTCTTCCCAATGACTCTCGCAATTTTTCTATCCGGTCGGTTGGGTGGAGTCCGGGATGAGAATTTTCGTAATTGATTAAGCAAAAGTACACAAAAATGTTGAGTCACATTGGTTCTACCTCTATGATTCATTCACCAGTGATAACAAGGATATTGTGATGTAGACCGGTATTGTGATTCAGGGGCTGCAGTAAAAAAGGCGATGAGAGCCAATTTTAGACAAGGTGTCCAGGGACACCCTATATTAGTAAGCTATGGACATCCCATTTTAGAAAGCTAGTCTCCCCATACCTGGCAAATAGTCTAGGCTGGTTCTTATCGCATTGTTGCCTTGTTGACTGCAGCCTTTGAATCACAATACATAATTGGCCGGTCTTCAACACTATATCATTGTTATCACTGGTGTATGAATCATAGAGGTATAAGTGTGAATCAACATTTTTGTACTCCTGGACTCTACCCAACCGACCGTATAGAAAGATTGCGAGAGTGATTTAGAAGAAGAATCTCGGATTCCGGTAGTCGTTGAAGAATCTTGAAGACGACTATCGTACCGAGGCCAATACCTAGCTACCGATTATGATACGATTTAACGACACACGGCCAACTGCTACCATCTTTCGGTAAAAGCTCTATATTATATTATTGAAACCATCGAGCAATTTCTTCATGTGAAGGAATCTGGTCTAAATGACTACCAGTTGCTGCAATCGTTGGTGCGTTTCCTTTCAGCATTTGCAGTGCAAGGGCTTGAATGTCGTCTGCAGTCACGGCATCGATCTTCTTGCACGTTGTAGCTGCATCTTCTCTCTTTCCATACGTCAAGACCTGACGGCCCATGTCTTCGAACAAGATTAACCTCGACTCCAATTGAGTGAGCACATTGCACTTCAACATGTTTCTAGCCCGAGAGAGTTCAATGTCATCAACCTGTTGAAAAGCCAATCTTGCAAGTTGGTCTGCCAAAACAGTAACCAAATCCTTTACCCTGTTCGGAGCTGGTGTGCTTGCACTGACACCGAACAAACCACCTTCGTCGGCAAATGTGGTGAAGGCTTCGGCTGTTTCCATCCAACCATATCGGTTTAGAACTTGTTGGTACATCCGTGAATACATCCCCTTTCCTGGCCCACCAGCAGAGAAGGATGACCCACCTCCCAGTAGCGTCTGCAAGACGCAAGCCGTGACCATGCTATCTGAGTGCCAACCACCAACTGGAAAGGCCAGCGCGACCCTACAGAAGTCTTCCTCTGGCATGGTTGGTGAAAATATGGAAGACTGTGTCGAGTTGCCAATGAAATGAGACCCGCCTCTGTATGCACTAGGAACAGTGGCGGGGCTTCCACTTTGCTTCATTGCACCAAAGTAATCTTTGGCCAATTCGACCAACTCTTTATGTCCAATCCCTGCTCCAGCAATTACCATACCTTCCGGATTGCTCCGAATACTATTGTCGTAGAAATTTTGAACGCTATCTGGTGTAAGTAGTGGAATGGTTTCTTGTGTGCCGAAATGAATTTTGCCGAGTTGTTGGTCTGATCCGTAAGCTGCAACTTGCAATGCTTCTCCCAAAACAAGTTCCGGCAGTTGCTCTTGCGCCTGGAACTCTAGAACTGCCAAAGCCTCCATGAAATCTTGAGGCACCTCTGTGATCAATGGGTTGAGAACAACTTCTGAAAGAAGTTGCATTCCATCTCGTACATTAGGTCTCAATATATCAATACAATGAAGGGTCTGTTCACGCGAATGACTGACGAATCGAGTTCCACCCCAATCTTGTAGCATTTCGGCAATCTGCAAACCATCGTACTTCTTGGTGCTTCCAAAGGCCATAGTCTCAAGCATATGTACAATTCCTGAAGTTGGTTCATGGCGACTTCCCACATTTGTGAGAACACCAACGGTGCACATTTGCCCATATGTTTCTTGCGAAACAACACGGATGCCATTGTCTAATTTAGTGATAACGGTTTCAGGTGCACTCAATTCTGTTGACGCCACATTAGGTGGGATGAAATCAGGCACGGATTCTGTTATGGGCAAGCTAGAGAGCTTGATTGAACCAAAATCAGAGGTTTGTTTGTCTCTGATCTTTTCTCTTTCCCCCAGGGGCAATTGTCCCCGTTCATCAAAAGGATCTGAAGGATCGTAGATTTTGTTGGATGGAGTGATGGACGAGCCGCTGGTCTCGAGACTTACGACCTTATCAGCAGTTGTCGCGGTAATAATCGGAGCCTCTGTGCGATTTGGATATTCATACTTTGAAAAATTCGCAGCGACGTTGGAATCAGACGAAGTGTCAGCGGACATGGCACGGCAAAGATGCCGGCGATATCCTCCCAAAGCTCTACCCAGGCGTATGGACGACCGACTGGAAATCAACAACATATTGCCCGTCACTGGAAAACTGCGAGTCGATCTATGATATTGCGAATATAACGCTATTGCTGCTGCTTTTGTTGCTGTAGTTGTTGCAGTTGTTGCAGTATTGCCTCCGGGAAAGTGTTGCGGATTCCAATAAATTTCGAAATTGATGCTGTGGAGGGATGAGATGATCGATTGACGAGGATTCGATGTTCGCGCGATCGAGCGCATCGCTACGAAAGATCCACATGATGATACTTGTGAAGTAGCAGTAGTACTACCGGTGCTATCTACCGTATGTATGTAAGGCCAACAATATTATTGCAACACCATTTTTTTTAAAATGCAATCGTTACAGACCATACTGTACGCAGTACAATGCTGTGTAGGTACGCCCGTGACACTGTGGTTCCTAAATGCGAGCGTAAACATTGAAAAACTCCCCAGCCATGTCGTTGCTTCTTTGAATCAAGAGTACACCATCAAAGAATGATGCTTGGATGGAACTAGCCCGACCCTTTAGTAATCCGAAAGCCCCAACATTGATGTTCGTTAGCCCGAAGACATCACAAGAGATGCCGTCATATGTGTATGCTATTACACCATTCGTCTTTATTCATGCACCAATGAGGTTAGCCAAAGGAAAAAGTGGACATAAAGACTCTTCGCTGCAACTTACATCAACTGTGTAGCTGCTATCCGCAGCCAATTGTTTCAGACCAAACGTCTTGGTAAATTCGAGGATATAATCAAGTCGATTTTCATTCTTAAACAAAAGCTTGATGTTGGTTCCAGGTGGCAGGGAGTCGGATACGAGACTTTGAGACGTAAAAGCTAACTGCCATGATGTGCCCGCCAGCTCACTTGGAATGTTTTCTGGTGATATTGATCCTGATCGCTGATTGACAATGCGGCGACAGTATCCTTCTATCTCGACACGCTTGTCAGCTGGTATTTGTGAGTTGGAGACTCCTTGAGAAATCAGTGCTTGCGTCAGAATCTTCATCTCTTGATACTCAAAATCAGCATTTTGTTGTGCCGAAGCATGGAGCAGAGTGGGATATCCTGCTCTGTACTTGTTCGTGTCGGGGGACGTGAACGTGAACGTCCTTTTGGGAATGAAAGCACTACTGAAGCTGACAGCGATGCTTGTCCAGAGGACTACTCGAAGGATTCCATTAATAGCTAAGGACATACCTTGTTTGTTTGTTTGTGATTTATGTGATGCGAGATTCTGGTGTATTGATCATTGACTGAATGTGATGTTTCAATGGGCTCGTGTTTCTCTGTGTCTTCGTGTCATGAATGAGTGAGTGAGTGGGTATGATTGATGAGTCATCGCTTTGAATTTGATGGATTTGCTTCAATTATATTAATAATATCTGTCAGAAAAAATGTCAATATGAAAAATATAAAAATATTTTAAAGTCAGCAGATTCAATATAACGTTTTACACGTATCGTACCGGTATGTGTTACCGGTACCTGGTACCGGTACACAATCGCACTTTCTTCATTACGAGTGATTGATTCATTCAGTGAAGTCAGTCAGTAAGTCATACGATATATATGTATCGCACATCGCACCACAAACACAAAATATAGTCCAGTATACGAAGTCCTATGGTGGTATAACATTACGACGAGTATTAAAATACATTTCCAATGGCCAAAGACATACAGGTAGTAAATGGTGCATGCAAAAAGAGGAAGAAACGGAGATGGACCAAAGGAGAAAAAAGGGTTGTTAGGAACTCCCAAGAAAACAACACAGCAGATGGAAAGGAAGCAAAGAAGAAACAGTTCAACGAAAGAGTACTACAGTTAGCAGAGAAATGTTCCTCTCATGGCAAGGGCGTCAGGATATTGAAAAAGCCGATCCATCAGAGTGCTAATCAAAGCGAAAGTGAAAGCGATATCGATATCGATGCCAGCCTTGTGGTTCGTACGGTTTCATCAAGTCTGCTTCAACGGCTGGGACAAGCCGAAGATGAGGATTCCACCTTACCATCCTTATTGCCGTCTTTACCCGTGCCTCTTCTTCCTTTCACTATATTCATAAAACCGCTACTAATCTGTGATGTCAATGGAATCTTATGCCATAGGGTTCGAGCAGATCCCTATCCAGACATACCATATCGCGAGTCAGCAAAGAAAGTGTCTGGAACCCTTGTCATTCCAAGACCAGGCCTCAATGAGTTCTGGGAATTCCTTTCGCAACACTTTTGCTTGGCAATCTGGACATCCGCAAAGCCAAAAACTGCACAAGCATTGGTGAAAGCAATAATAC
Source organism: Cylindrotheca closterium (assembly GCA_933822405.4). NCBI lineage: Eukaryota > Bacillariophyta > Bacillariophyceae > Bacillariales > Bacillariaceae > Cylindrotheca > Cylindrotheca closterium. The sequence continues at coordinate 90,694 of CAKOGP040002114.1, forward strand.
CTGACCATATACAATCCAAGCTAATCTTTGTGTGGGGTCAAAGTCAGTGTCAGATGCAGATGCAGTCACAAAACGATGCAGGGTGTGATTCTTCGATTGATGAACGCAATGTTGTATTTGTCAAATCATTGAACAAGGTATACAATCGGTACCCGCTTTGGAACTCCACAAATACTCTTCTCATTGATGATTCTCGAGAAAAGATTCCAACACGAAATGTTGGAAACGTTTTACATCCACCGCCAATGAACGGAAAACAATCTTCGAACAAACTGTCCCAATATGGCATCACGGATGACCAAGATAACCACAAAATTCAAATGAAATTGTTTGCTTCACTTGTTGAGAAACTAGATTCGAGAGATATGAATGAGCAGCTATATGGCCAATGTTCCATGTCAACCTTGCTAGCCAAATAATGAACGAACAATCGCAAGCAATTATGACACATTGTAAACAACAATTGAACAAATAATGAATCTGTAGATCCCATAGCATTATATCATACAGTAACTCTAGCCCTAGCCTAAGAACTAGCCATCTTGACTAAATCAATTAAAAAAATAACAGCGTATTGTACAAGTGTCTTGATTATGCACTAGGACTATGCGCGCCATGAAGTCATCTTCTTAATCAAAACCGGTATTGACGTAGCAGCACCATGCCTTCCTCTTCCAAGTGGACAAGATGGACTTCCTCCACATCGCTCTTATGCAAAATGCGCCGTCTCTCTCCCTTTTTGCCCTTGTCCTTCTTATCTTTTTTTCCTAGGTCAAATTCGTTCTCACTATCTGGAGCAGTCTCTGGTGCTTGTATGGCGGAAACCGTTGCCACGTTGCGGCCGCCATAGAGTCGTGCCAAGTACTCAAAGTTGGATGTACTTGGTTTCATGTTATTCTCTGGCCGAATAGTATAGTCCATGCAATTTCCAAGGTCCCGGTTGTAAAAGTCAACATCCTACAATATAATGCAAATATGGGTTAGCGATACTGTAGCAAGTCAAAAAGGACATAATGGTCCAACTCGTGACAAACTTACCCAATGTGGGAGACCAAAACCATGACCAAGTTCATGGCAAATTGTATAGAGCCGTTGCTCTTCCGACTCGGTATCCAAATAAAAATTGTTCATTTTGGCAACTGAGGAGACGATTATTCTTGTGAGACTGTTGAGTTTAACTTCGTTCAGTCCTCTCCACTTGGTTGCACCATAGTTTCCGCTGCAAACTTTGAGAATTCCATTTTCATCCTTGCATTCAGAGTCATAATTGACTCTTCTTGTGCTCAGCGTCAACGAGTCAATTGGAGCCCCAGATTCCCAGTTCGCGACAGCAGTTGCAAATAGTGCATCATATTTGTCTTCCATAGCATTCCAGATCTCTAGGTTTAAACCATTTCCATTGTTTGCCCATCGCACAGCAGAGTCCCCGACGGTAATGCTAGAGTTGCCATTGATGGATCCAACATCGCTCCAAGGATCCGAATCGACCCAGTCATTTCCGAATCCGTCAAGGAATGGAACATCGTTTTTGGAAAAGACCCCGAAGACAAAGAGTAGCGGAATGGTAATGGCAGCCGCAAGAATAAACAAAGGAAGAATTCGTCTGTACCACTTTGACTGATTTTGCAGCTGAGACTGTTGTTCGCGATCACGACGTAGAGCCTCTTCTTGTTCTCTTTGTGCCAAGTTCTGTGCCAGCTCAGCATCTGTCAGTTGTTGCGAGAGCTGCCGTTGTGTCTCCACATCGTGGGTGCCTCTTGTCTGCGTGTAGTTATCAAACAGGGTACCACTGCTGGCAATGGTTTGGTTTTGTTGGTTGTACCGCCTACTGTACTGTCTGGCAAGCTCTTCATCCTGAAGTTGCTGCGCCAACACTACATCCTCAATATCCCCGCGTGGAGCATTGTTGCCCGGCGCGTCGGGACGACTTTGGGGAGCATCGGGTCGAGTGTTAGTGTTCGCGTTATTATCATAAATGCTTGCTTGAAAACCAACATTCTGAATCCGAGACGGAATGGATGGAGAATGCATTTGACGCTGCAACTGATGGGCATAAACTTCATCTCTGCTTCCATTATACACCACTTCTGTTTCAGGTGGCGCAGTGGTGGCGATTCGTGTCAAATTTCGCTGACTCTGTTGCTGTTGTTGTTGTTCTTCTTGTCTCTGAAGAAATTCCATGCGATATTGCTGTTGCAGCGCAGCCGCTAGCTGTTCATCTGTCAAGTTTTGAGAAGGACCACTCATTGTAAGGATTGAATGGAGTTGTGAAAGAGGAAGCTTTGTTTGATGCTTGAATGTTTGAATGTTTGAATCTTGCGGCACGAATGAATGAATGAATGAACGAATCAACTAGATTCCGATTATCGGAGAAACAGTCCTGGTTTGAGGTTTGAAATGGAAAATGGAAATTGGGACACCTGTGCGAATGCTGGCTGACGGCTGACTCAATGTCCTTTTGTAGTAGTCGGCTTGAGTGGTCTTTTGTTTCTGTGGAGTGTGTATGTTCTACTACTGTAGTATTACCGGTATATCGGTTATGGTGGCAAGTGGCAAGTGGCAAGCGCAAGTGAAACTATGAACGAAACAAATCCAATTCAGTGCCGTTTCTCAAATAATAAAAAATACAGTATTAATAGTTGGCCGTTGTCAAAACCTGGTTTCGCTGGATTTTCAGTAGCGGGCCAAACCACATATTGAATAATTAGGCATGGAAAAATTTTGTTCTGACTTTCCATTAAGTAAACGTGTACTATAATAGTCCCACTAAAGTGTTTGCCATAATTGTCAAACATGTGACAACAAAGTAGTCTATTTCGCAAGATTCAATTTCAAACAAACTCCGCCCAAGTTCTTTGGTACGATTACCGTACCGGTACACGTACGTGTGTACCTGGTACCAGATAGGTACTGGTACACGTTGTTAATCCCTGCGCGGAGTGACGCGCATGCCTATCTCCGACTGCATCTATTGAGCATTCTGTAGCACTCATCACTTATATGTAGAACATGGTTTTGAGCACTACTTCAATACACCTAAACGTAGACTTAGTATGATTGTACAGTATGTAGTGGAACTTGTTTGTGATAGGAAGCTATTATTTACTACAGTAGTTGTACAGACTTCATAGTGCATATAAAATAACATAATCATATTTTATTAATACTGTAATAGCTAGGATCCTACTGTACAGTAGGATATGGCAAAAATACAGTTTACAGTTTATTTTTAAAAAGAAATATACTAGAGGGCGGTCGTGGTGCATTTATGCAGCCCGCCCAACGACCATCTTTAAGGCATCTATTCATTGTTCATTTGCTTCTTGGTCACCATCGTGTATGTGTACTTGTACCCTGTGGTCATGTGGACGGCTTGAATAGGTACGTACAACATTGTTCATTATTGGTACCGGTGCCGGTACCGGTAGGTTTGGAAAGGGAAAATCAATTCTGGTGTCCGTGCTGAGACCGGTACGTACGTCCACCCGTGGACATCATGGGTCATACAGGTATCGAGCCTGCACAACAACAATGGAAAGATTCATATAAGTGACTACACAGAGCACAGAGCAAGCAAGCTTGCAAGCATCACTTGCACCTGACACAACATTGCATACAGTATACAGTATACAGCATACAGCACATTTCACGGCATTTCTACACTTGAGGTGAAAGGTCCAGAGGTCCAGAGGTTCAGAGGTCCAGAGGTCCAGAGGTGCAACAATTCAGTGGGAATCTATTTTATTAATACGTGTTGAGTGTACTATACGATATCGGTGCAGTAACTCCATGGACCACGGCTGCTCTCAGTGTCATCATCATCTACTGTAGACCAAAGGTTCTTTTCTTGTTTGTGACATTCATACTTCACATACTTCACATAAACATATTAAGGCAATCAGTCCATTCCACTCCACATTCCATTCCGTGTTGTGCAATCGATTGGAGATTGTTCCTGACATTACAATGAATCAATCTGATCCCCAAATGATGAGAGTCAAGGACGGACAAGCAATCAAAGAGCAGGTTCAAGATACCCAAGGCACACGGGACGAACAAAGCAAAACTCGTCGCAAAATTGGATTTGGACTCTCCAAGAAAACCATTCAGAGGTTCAAACGATCCTTCAAACGAGACAAAAACAAGTCGGAATCTCGTTCCAACTATGGGGTTTCAACTTCGGAGCACGTGGAAAGCAGTGAAAGAGCAGACAGAGACAGTACGGAAATAGCAAATCCCCAGGCCAGAATATCGCATACGGAGACCACAAGAACTACAGTTTCCTCTCACTTTGAAGTTCCTAATTCACAACAAAAGGAAATGATCCAACTCACTAACGAAAATTCAAAGCTACAAGAACAAATCAAGAAGGCAAATGATGATAACAAACGGTTGAAACACGAAATACTTCAACAACGAGTGGAATTTCAACAGCAAAAGAATGATCTGGAGGAACAGATCGAGAGTCTCAAGCAAAAACTTGAACTATCGGAAAATGGTACTGGCTCTACTACTGCTATTGCTATCGGTGGCATGCAGGATAGTTCTTCGAGAACACAGGAGTCTGGGCAAAGTGACTCACCAATGATTGTAGATTTTGCCGGGGACGTCGTTCCACTTGATGATGCCAAGGAGGAGGAAGAAGACGAAGAAGAAGATGGTTTTGGAGCACTTCCAGGACAACTTCCACAGTTTCAGAGCACGGAATTATCAGACGACGAAGACTCAGCGTTGATATCTCCAGACAAAACGGTGCGCCGATTCGTTTCAGAGGATCCACGCCAGTTTCAACAAACTGCACGGCGATCTGCAACAACTGAAGAAGAGCAAACTCGACGCCACACAGTCCAACCATCCAAAGGAAGGAGACAGGGCGTCAAGTTGGGAGGCAATCGAGGCATGAAAGACATTCAACGCGATTCTGCAGCTCTCGGCTCTCTTGGCACGCTAGGAATGTTGGATGAAGGAGACCAACTCTTTGATTTTGTAAGGCAAGAGAGAATGACAGAATGGTGCAAAACATTTAGACGCTCCGATCCTCGATTCCAAATCCTTAGCTTTTTTGATGATATTGCTCAAGAGGGAGCTGATAATATGGAGAAGGGCTTTGACCCAAACATGGCCAGTCCACTTCTTCGAATGTTTAACAAAGCATCGGTTTTCACCGTTTGGAGACCAACAAGTCTGGACGCCATTCGAAGAATGATGTTGGGAGAGGGAGTTGGAAAGGGGCTGGATATTAAAGGAAAATCGGCAAAGAGGGGAAGACTTTCCGGATATGTTCCATATTTGCAGATTTACGAAGAAGAGCACAAGAGAATGGTCAAAACGCACCCCAAGGATGGAAGGATCAAGGTGTACTTCAAGAGAGAAGCTGCTAGAAATCAAGTTGTTGCAGAGTTGAATACATTGGCCACGGAGATGGTGGAAACATTTGCAAAAGCAAGAGAGGTTGTTTCAGAAGGAGAGGCTGATGACGACGTTATGGAGTGGCATTTGCAGAAATTGATTTGGGAAATGTCTGACACACAGATCGACCTCATTGATGATTACGCACCTTCTACCTATGGAATGCTTGTGCCAGAACGCCTTTTCTGGGAAGGTATGGTTGTCCGTCAAGATATCTCTCGCCCCAAAGACAGCGAATACTTTACTGGAAGACCATCAGAACCAAACTTTCAAAACATGAACTCTTTGTCCCTCCGCAGGGAGCCCACAAATGGAGGTCCCAAGACCGTCATTCTCCAGTACGAAGCACCAGGCGATGTCGATCCAAATCCCATGGATCCTCGAAATTTGGTAATGGCGTACGAGGAGAATGGCCGTATCATGCCCGTTGTGAGTGATTTTGACTGCTTTCTTGTCGGATCAAGAGGAGTGAGATATGAGGAGCCCATGGACAAAGATCAGCTCAATATATTGAACTGGTGTGTGGAGCAAATCAAAACAGTCCTTGATAGCGGTGCTCAAAGCAAATCATGGACAAGTCGGTGGCTTGACATTTTGAAGGTGGAAGCATCCAAGGGATTCCATCCAACAATTCCTCCACTCGGATTCAGTGACCCGAAAAGCAATAATATCATGAAGCATGCTATTGGCCGACTCAAAAAGGAAGGATCAGTTCGGCATGGCGCCGAATGCTTCAACTACTACTTCCCACAAGAGTTAGACGACGAATTCTTGGTTATCTCTCACGACTTGCCTGGATCGCTGCGATGGTGTTATGTGGACGAGGAGGGACTTCTCGAAGTTCTATCGAAGCAAATTGATAAAGGGTATACCTTTCCCATCAATCCCAAATGGATTCTTTGTGATAATGGTTGGAAGGCGATCTACGATAAACTCATGGCAAGCCAGCGTCCAAATGTTCAAGATTCTTTACGAATGTGGTACCCTCCTGAGATGGGCATTCGCGAGAAAATAGAAGAAATCCATAGTCGCCACCCCAAGGGGTTCCAGCGATTGGATGATAACGAAGAGGAAGAGGAGCAGGACGGAACTGCTGCTATGGATCTTGCAGAGCAAGAACTCAGAGCGTATCTAACATTCCAAAGAGCCAAGAGAAAGTTGCGAGGTATTTTTGTGTGGCGTCGCCTTCTAATTGAGATGAGGAAGGGCCATTCTAGTCAGGAGCAACGAACTAGCGCGACAATTCTGGGCGACGTTCGAGTAAGCAAGAGGA
>CAKOGP040002114.1:97385-149608 GCA_933822405.4 Cylindrotheca closterium
ACACAGTTCCATCGCAAACTCCGAAAGTACCAAGTGTCCTCCAAGTACACTGAACCACACCACCCAAATCAGAACCTTGCTGAGCCAAGAGGTGGAAGGCTGAAACATGTAGTCCAACACATTCTGTTGACTACTGGTGCTCCTCCCGAGTATTGGTGTTACTGTGTCGAATACGTTGCTTTTGTGAAAGCAAGAACCTCCAAGAGATCGCTACGCTTCCGAACCCCTTGGGAATTTCAATTTGGAGGTGTTCCGGATATAAGCAAATGCAGATTCTCTTTCTGGCAACCTGTATGGTTTTACACTCCGAGGGGAGCGTTTCCAAGACAGAGGATGATGAAAGCGAGGTTCCTGGGATTCAGTCTTGACTCTGGTGATGATTTTACATATGTGATAGTCACTGATCCTGATTCTGACAAAGAACCACGTCGGATCTTTACCCGCTCCGTCATCCGCCCGCGGCATGTTCGCGAGGCCGCACCTGTTGTGGTCCGAAAGGGGAAGACAAAGTTCGAAATTTACAAGAAGGATGAACGCACCATCTTGGAGGGCATAGCTGATCCTGATTTTCCGCCTCAACTTTCTGAAAGGGCGCCAAATCCACTATTGACCATCCAAGAGGAGCCCGAACCCTTGGACACCGTAGAGGAGTATGAAAGAGCTATCGAAGAAGTATATGGACCACCTCCTTCGAAACGACTTCGTACCGACCCTACGTCCGATGATGCTTTGTTACGAACTGATCTGGAGGAGCTCCAGCCTCTCTCTGTTAAGACCGTAACAAACTCTGCTTCCAAACTACCGAGAGAACAAGCAGAACCTACGATTCAGCCACCAAGGGATCAAGAGATTGCAGCAGCTGTGCCTGCTGCCACTGTCGAAGCAACAACTGATGGACCGAGCAAACCGGCTCAGTGTCCAGCGCCGGTAACACAAGAGGAACACACCCAAGTGACAGATCAAGGTGAACATGCCTCAGAATCAGATGATGATGCTTCGGTTCAATCAGCTGGTGATGACTCGGTTCATTCTGCCGATGGAGACCTCGATGATCACCATGTGACACCGGAGTCGCTTGACGTTCATCTCCAAAACATAGCTGGTATTTCGGATGATGAAGACCTCTTTGATTCGGTTAATGGGCATGAATTTCGTAAGGGCGTCCTGTTTCTCCGCATTCTCTGGAAGACTGATGAAACCTCTTGGGTAACTTATCGCGCTTGTCGTGAAGATTTTCCCTATGAGACTGCCAAGTACATCTGTGCCAACAAGATTGGGTCCTGCTCCGGTAACCACAAGAATGGACCACACCAACGTTGGGCACGAACGTTCTTGAAAAAGACTCGACGTGTCATGCGTCGATTTGTAAAATACTATGGTTATTCCAAGCCTATGAAGGAAGGCCAAGTATTTTGCTGTCCTGAAGAAGACGACAGCTACCAGATTCAATACACCAAGCGTTTCAAGAAGTCCACCCCCCGCCAGAATCGACGTGCCAAGAAGCCTGGACGTCTCCGACGACCTCTTCCTGTCAAGTATGGTATTCCGATTCCGCGGACCGTTAGACAAGCGCTTGCCATTGATGACGAAAACGGAAACCACCTTTGGAGAGAGGCAATGGAGAAAGAGATTGCCTCTCTCATCGCAATGAATTGCTTTACCTTTCACCCGTCTGATTACAAGCCTGGCCCAAACTCTCAGTTTGCTCCTTTGCGAATGATTTTTGAAGCCAAGCAAGATGGACGACGCAAAGGAAGATTGGTTTGCGGAGGTCACCTCGTGGACCCCCGAGGGATCTCGACTAAGTCTACCGTTGTGAAGGGTGTTAGTGTCAGATTACTTGACATGATTGCCCACCGTGATGGTTTGACTATCCTCCATGGAGATGTTGGCAATGCTTTCATTACTGCCAAATGTCTAGAGGAGATACATTCTACTGCTGGTCCCGAGTTTGGAGAGCGCGAAGGCGCTGTTGTTACTATCAACAAGGCCCTCTATGGCTTAAGATCTAGCTCAAGGGCCTACAGGGAAAAATTTGCTGCGTTTATGCGTACAATTGGTTTCGAACCTACTCGGTACGACCGTGACGTCTGGATGAGACTACGTGAAGACAAATCTGGGTACGATTATCTTTGCACTCATGTCGACGACTTCAAAGTTGTAGCCAAGGATCCTCAACGGTGGGTCAATGCTATTGCTGGTGCCTTTCAATTGAAATGCTCCGGTGCGCCAGACTACTACCTTGGTATGGATTATTACTTCGATGATGCAAATAAGGTTTGGTTGACAGGTTCCAAGACCTATGTGGAAGAATGCATTCGCCGGATCCAAGCGTTACTACCTAACGGATCCCAGCTCTGTGTTCATTACACTCCTGCACCATCTGAAGGACCAGCTTCTCATCCTGAAACGGATACTTCAGATTTCCTTGACGATGCCGGAAAACGCCAATATCAGATGTTGGTGGGCATGGCCCAGTGGGCCGTCACGATCGGACGTATGGACATTGCTTATGCAGTTGCCTCGTTAAGTCGTTTTTCTGCTGCTCCTCGCCAAGGACACCTGGAATTAGCTTTTTATCTTTTTGGATACCTGAAACGTTTTCCCAGCAAGCAACTTCCTGTCTGCTCCGATCCCCTTGAAATCCATCCTACTCTACTTGACAAGAAGGGTGATTTTATCCCCGATTTTCTAAAAGAATATCCGGATGCCAAAGAAGATCGAGACCCCAAGGAACCAAAAGCTTATGGGAAACCGGTACAAACAAGTGTGTTCTTTGACGCCAATTTGGCCCACGATTTGCAGACTCGTCGCTCTATCACTGGTCTGCTCGTGTATGTCGGAAGCACTCTCGTTTCATGGACTTCTAAACGTCAGGGCTGCATTGCTTCAAGCACGTATTGCTCGGAGTTTATCGCCATGCGCGCTGCAGTAGAGGAGGCCATGTCCCTCAGGTACATGTTACGGTCACTGGGCGTCCCCGTTGAGGAACCTACCAATCTAATTGGAGACAACCTCGGAGTGATCCAAACCGCTAGCATTCCTGAAGCGGATCTCAAGAAGAAACATGTTGCGATTTCCTACCATTGTGTCCGTGAGGCCGTTGCTGCACAAATTGTCAACCCCATTTGGTGTGATACCAGTGAAAATTGGGCTGACATTTGTACTAAAGCGTTGGGAGGCGTCAAATTGAGTGCCATTCTCAGTCGAACTATGCTTTAGCCAGCTAGTCCACGTGCAACCACCTCAACACATGATAGGTACATCGATCACGTTCCTCTTACTTAGCTTTAGACTAGTTGTAAATACGTGCCTGTATTCTTTAGTATTGGCATAGTGCCATGCTTGAGAGGAGGTAGATCGGGTGATGTCTTCGTCCATAAGCTACAGACGAAGAGGAGGTCAGGATCGAGTTAGTCGTCTTACGACTTACTAGATCGTCTGTCCGTATGTCCTCATACATCACATCATTCATCATGTTCATCTAGCCACTCTATGAGTTACTGACAGATGTCACCAACTGCAAGCAGTGGCCAATCGACCTCTAGCTTCTGAGATTGAAGCAATCGTCTCGCAAATGCTTCTACAATCGAATCCCAACGATTGCGATCCCATTGTAGCGATGAATTCGCATCTGATCGAGCATCTTCCTGAGCCTTCCCTGTTTCTTGACCTGCGAATCCTTGATGCTGCCGAGCCCGTTGTTTGTACAGAAAGAGACCTGAGAGCGATCCAACCGCGAAAGCAGTCGATAGTAAATCTCCACGAGAACTCATCATGGCTCTATTTTGGGAAACCTATCTTTGTCTCAGAAACGAGCGTGGAGTACAGCATGATGCTGCTTTGTCACGGGACGGTACCTAACCTACAGTACATACAGCAAGACGGGGTAATTTTCAGATATTTGTGATATCCGGACGGACGGGGGCTACTTCTGTGAGCGGGATCTCTAGTCGATTCCCGCTTGGAATGCTCGTCCAGCCATTAAGTTCTTGCTATGCTATTTGCCAAAATAGACCTCGCGAAAACACGCCCGCCAGTATACCCAGCGATCGTCAACGGATGAATGATCGCAGTGTGAAACCTTTGTTGCCATATTAGCTTCCGGTGGAGAAATATAATTATTTTTTCTCCACGGTGGAGAAATAGATTTTTTTTTTCTCCACGGTGGAGAAAACAGCTTCCGGTGGAGAAAACAGCTTCCGGTGGAGAAACGACACCCCCAAGTCTTCCCCAAACGTAATCAATCATAATGAGAATTGACATTTCGGAAAAAGTCTTCTTCCACCTTGGGCTCGCACACTGCCTTCATACTCCATCACGAATCAGTAGCACCTTCAAGGTAACTATTAGTTGATTGTTGTAGCTTCCATCGCTAAACAGTTTTGTTTGTGGCTGTGCGAAAGTAGTTGTCGGGGCGCCCTGCTCCTACAGTATAGCACCAAACTCTTGTATTTGATCGCGAGCAGGCTTGTTTGTACCGTATCCTGCAAAAATATTGGCAACCACCCGTTGGTCCCCCAATGTTTTGTTTCCCCTGATGAACCTTTTGGCTCCAACTTCCGAATGGAGAAATAGAAAGTTTTTTTCTCCATCATGGAGAAATAAAGTTTTTTTTTCTCCATCATGGAGAAATAGAATTGCGCATTCGTGGATTCCAGATTCCACATCACCGGGCGACGAGGATGCAGTGCCTGCGTAGCCGCTTTGAATCGTATCCAAATTCGGGCGAGCTTTTTACATTTCATGCAGGTGACATGACCGTTATTTTTTGTAACAATTTGTTTGGCCATGCAACCCGCTTGAGAAGCGATGACACCCCGTCTGTCCCCTTGCCCCTATTTATGAAAATTACCCCGTCTTGCAGTATTAAAATAATATGCGAGATGGTTTGTTCGTGCATTCGATTGATTCGATTAGTTCGACCAGTTTTGCAAAACCATACTGTATACTCACTCCTCACTCTTATTAGCAGCATTATTGATCATCTACAGTTGAGTCATAGTCGGTCAAAATTGAAAGAGAGGCTGGGAAATTTGAATGGCCTTGAAGGTGTTGTGCATCACTACGGTAAGCAAACAATGAAAGCAGGATCTAGAGTGAAAATTGAAGGCTTGGAAAGTGAGGCTGGGAAACTTTTGAATGGCCTTGAAGGTGTTGTGGATCACTACAGCAATCAAAGTGAGCGATACGGAATAAGCCTGTCAGGGGATTCTGAACTGAAAATGATCAAAGCAACGAACTTGAGAAGTCTAGATCCAGCTAAAGATTCCGTTGATTCCCCGGTGTTTTCTGGAGAGGACGAAATGATCAAACATCTGAAACTTCTCGGAATGCCCCCAGCGATGCTAGAGGGCTTGACAGCAGCCCAAAAGAAAGAAATGTTTGAGATGACTCAGAAACAGTCTATTTTGGAACGCGCGAAAAGGGCTATAGGAATTGATGCAACTGAGGAAGCCGAATTCAATGATGTTGACGGTTTGTATGAATGGAAAGATGCGGGGGATAAGATTGTCATTAAAGTGACCGGGTGCACCGGGAAAGTGAGATGTGACCTCCAGCACGATTCAATTCACATTCAGCACGAAGATAACGTCATATTGAATGCCCCTTTGTTTCAGCACATTGTCCCAAAAGAAAGCAAATGGGAACAATCGAATGATGGCAAACTTGTATTGAAGATGCAAAAACTGCAAAAAATGCGTTGGCTTTGTGTCACGCGCTAAAAGTGTTGAGTTGGGGTCCAACTACTGTACTTTATCAGGGAGTGGACTTTCCTGTTCAACGATTGCGGCACTTCATGGTACTTCTGCTACACTGTACATAGTCTCTATTCTCTATCAAATGGGCAAACGATGTTGCCGCCAAAAACAAAAAAGGCGTGGTAGAAAGCTAGAATGAAGAGTGAGTGCACAGAGAATCATAGAAGAATACAAATCAATCACAAGAAACACTAGTTGAATTTTGACGGCGTCTTCCAAACGTGGATCATTCCCCGTAATTCGACGATACTATTGTTTGATGAAACTGACAATTGACCCAAGCTTGTCTTTCCTTTTTCCACATTCGCGTTTCCATTAGTTTTTTGCTATTGGTCTCGACTCCATTTCTGACTTCATCAATTCTGAGATATGTAATGGTCGCCATTCCTTTCCCAAGGCAACGGACTATTGGTGAAGTCATCGTTGCCTTCCTAAGTATTGTACCCTTTGGGTAGCAATCAACAATGCTATTTCCTTGTACCATCCTTCCAAATGTGTCAACGCCCAAGAGATCAACGCTTGTCAAAACTCGATAGCTTGCATGGTTGGCTGCGACCAGGGCATCTAAGAGGAGACAATTTCTCTGAATGACTTCTTCTTGGACTCTGATCGTTGAAAGAAGTGTCGTCCCTGATGATTTTTCTGAATCGCCTGCAGTTTTGCTTTTCCCCGTTTCCTGGTTGTCCCATGAACCAGAAATTGAAAAGGATTGAACATCCGTCTCGAAGCTTTTGAAGTTGAATGATGTTTCTTTGCTGCGACTGACAGTTTTTCTCTCTGTAGTTTCTTTCTTGGGTAAAAGCATCTTCCCCATTGCCTTTCGGTATCTGCTCCCCTTGGAACTTATAACCCCATTGCCATCCTCCCCGAATGCAAAACCCGAGTGGCCATCCTCGTTTTTCCCGGTGGCGAGAGCCCGTTTCATGCTGGGTTTGTGAGCTCCCGTCTTGAGTGGCTCTCGTATACACGAAAGAGGAGAGTGATGAGTTACATCCCCGCAAACAAGTTCGATACAGTTTTCAATGTTGTCAAGAATGGAAACGCTGAAACTTTTCTCGTCATTGTCGTCTGTCTCTTCCAGTATGACTTCTTCGTTTTGCGAAGGGACAGAAAGGGATGGTCGAGACGATTGCGCTTCGCGGTGATTAGAAGGTCCGAGCAATACTTGTGACGAGATGTTCTGCTCGAAGCCATTCAGGGAAGTTTTCCCTGGATGTCTGGTTAGTTTTGTTGTTGAATGGCGGTAGGTGTCTCTTTCTTTCCCTTCGAGTGGATTGAGCTCCAAGGAGGTCATGGAGTTTGGAACATCGCCATTGCCTGTTTCAAATTCGAAATCAAAGTTTAGCTGTCCGCGGTTCAGCATACTATGCAACGGGCGATTTGGATCATCTTCATTCAGATTTTCCATTGCGTTGACTTGAACTCCCAATTGAGTCAACTCTTCATTCATGTTTGTTTTAATGGCCTTTTTAAACCGTGGTGATGGGTTTTTAGGCGTTTGTACTTTCGTGTTGGGAAGGTATCTATCCCCACTTGGAGCAACGGAACTATCTACCGTCATGTGGGAAGTACTTGGTGGTCTGTATCCCGTTCCGGGATCTTCTTCTCCGTCTTCGCTGTTGCTGTCGAAGGAATCAAAAGGGTTAGTCGCTTGTTGGTTTGCCGTTGAGAAGAACGTTAGCCCTCTTGCGTTGTTTTCCCTTGCATCATCTTGCTGTTGTTGATCCTCAAGTTTATCAAAGCTTCTGAGGTGTTGTCTCGACGGCAGTAATGGTCCAGAAAGTGTGGAAACAGCATGTGCAGGACCAAATTTGACCCTTGTCATTTTCGCAGAAGTTGCCGGATAAGATCGAATCCCTTTAGTGCTGGATTGGTTTAGTTGTTTTTTCAGCTCAAGTGTTTCTTGCAGCTTGGAAGAGCATCGATTAGCAGTTGACATGAGGTCTTGGTGCGAGTCGATTTTTGTTGCTACTGTTGAAGTATATGCCAGTTGTGTCCTGTCGTTGAAACGCATACTGGCATTCTTGATCGGTGATGTTGCTTTTGTGTTGGTACCGGTAGCAACATAGGGACGTTGCAGTCCAGTGCTATGGCCTGTGGCTTTTGTCAATAAACTTTTTCCCTCATTCTCGTTTGATGGTTGCAGTGTCCTCCTATTCGGGAAACTTGAAGGATAGCTGGGATTGCATTCCAAGTAGGATGAACATGGTGATAATGGAGGTAACTCCTCATTGGCGCCACTCCCTGCTGTTGAATCTTTTTCTACTCCCCAAAAGAAACTCTCCAATGAGACTTTGCCAGAAGTACAAGACGTCGGACATCCAGCACGGCCTTCAAGAATATCTAAATGATTTTCGTCAAAGCTTGGTGATTCGAAAGGTACAGCTGATCGGATAACATCAACACTGTCCAAGTAGTTATCATCTGCAGGGCTTTCGTGAAGTGGAGAGGAAATCCTGGCCTGTTCGTTCCCAACACTCATCCTATCCTCATTTTCCATTCCTGAACTTCCAGAGCCAAGCTGTGGAATAATCATGTCAACAGCGCTGAGTTCATCCTGTAGTAGTCGAAGCGAATCTTTCAATGATGAAAATTCTTCGTCAATATCATTATCGTCAACTTCGATACTCTTGGGCGAAGTTTCTTGAAAACTATCGAGTAGAGTTTCCAGAGCTTGCTCTTGCTTTTGCAACGTTTGGACTGCACTACAACAGCTGCTCGATGTTTCGAAATCAGCTTCAGATTTCTCTCTCAGACCTCGAATCGATTCCAAGCGAGATTCAAAGTCCGAAGTCCGCCCCATTTCCGTACGAGATTCGGAAGAAACCGGTAGCTTGAAATCAATGTCAAAGACATCAGCTTGATTGTGACCCATCGCCATCGACGAAAGCAAATTCGTCGATTCCAACGATGAAAGAGTTAAAGGTCTATTGTTGATTTCCCTGGAATCGTTTTCGCAATACGGCACGACCATTTTGCAACCGTTTTGAAGCTTGACAGCGGTGCGTCTCGCAATAAGAGAGTTATTATTTTTCCTGCTGCTGTCATTCGTTTTTTATACATTCGTATTGTTCAACGTCAATTTACAGTATTTGAATTTGAAATTGAAATTGAAATTGGGACTGTTTTAGACTCCAAAAAATAGGGACTGTTTCATACCCAATATTGAAAAAAGAAGAAGTGAAAAGTGAGAGTCAAAAGTCAAAAGTTCAAAAGTGACAAAAAATCAAACAGTCTGTCTGTCCGTCTTCCAATGAAAGTCACTTGCCGATACGGTCTATTGGCAGCTTGCAAGTCATCTTCTGGCAACCAAGGTGATACGAACATACGAAGAATCATATCAGCAATACCGTACCATAAACTGTAGCTGAAGGAATCATCACCATAGTCTCATCTCTGAAGTCTACTCTCAACTGAGACTTTACGATATTCAGGATATCATAGTGATAGTGATAGAGATAGTGATAGTGCACGTGTACCGGTTGAAGAGAACTGAACACAACTGAACACAACTGAACACAACTGAACAAAGCGGAACAAGATGGATGAAACCATAGAAGTCGTCCTCCAAAAGAAAAGTGTAGATTCAAATCTTGGGATTCAATTTGTCAACCGGAATGACTGTGTCGTTCTGCATTCGGCCACTTCTCCGGAAGCTCAGAAAGCGCTAAGTCCTCCCATACGGATTCACTCTGTCAACGGGGTCCAAGCGCATTCTGCCTTGCAAGTCGCAGCCATTATTCGAGATGCACAGCCGGGAAAGGTGGAGATTGTAGTGGACAATATTCCTGAGATTTTATCCAACAATGTAAACAGCAAGGGATCAGCAACAGCAACAGCAACAGCCAATGGCAGTAGTCAACAACAGCTCAACACAGCTTCCTCCAAGAGGTACATGATGAGATCACGCACGAAAAAGATGCTGTCATTAAAGAAAACAAATACCGGTTTGAAAGGCTTTTTCTCGAGTGGCTTGAAATCAGTTCGTCACATTGTTCGAGGGAAAAAAGATAAGAAACGAAGGTCTGCTTTTCTCAATAGAGATGGAGTCGTCTCTTCGGATAGCCATCTTGAAAAGCACCCAGATAACCAGAAGTCAAGCGAGAATCCACCACTGTCGAAGCGAAGTAGTTTGGGGAGTCAACAAAGTCCGAAAAGCAATGGAATGGAAGAATCACATGTTGCCTTGGAGGGATCGCAACTGGAGCAAGCTGCCCTTCCGGATAGTGAGACTGATGGCGTAGATAATGACAAAGACGGTTCCATGATCTTCGATCGACCTAATTTTGGCGCTGGAGAAAGTCGACGGCGTTCCCTTCAGTATACCGACATGGGGCAATCCAAGGAATCACTTGGTTATGGCTACGAACCAATCGAACTTTCGACTTCTAGTGCAAGGAATCGAAGAGCTGGCTTCAGACCAATGCCGAGATCCTCATCAGCTCACAGTTTTGGAACGAACAGTCTTAGACACTTACTGGAGGATCAGCGTGCCACCAGCAGCTTCGCGATGCGGGGGGCTTTGCCTCTACAAGCAATGCCTGGATTGGCATCCATGGAGATGAAGGAATTCGTCAAGAGTCAACGGATCAAGGACTGGGTACGCCAATTCCGTCGCTCAGATCCTCGGTATCAAATTCATCATTTCTTCAATGATGTAGCACAAGTTGGCACGAACAACATGGATGAGTTCAACCCAATACTTGTAAGTCCTTTGCTTCGGGCTTTCTATAAGGCATCTGTTTTCACAGTTTGGCGACCAACCAGCTTTGATGCCATTCGGCGAATGATGTTGCACGAAGGGGTTGGAAAAGGACTAGATATCAAAGGAAAATCAGCAAAAAAGGGAAAACTCTCCGGCTTTGTTCCATTTCTACAAATTCACAACGACGAGCACAAAAAGCAAATAAGAACACACCCAAAAGATGCAAGAATTCGAGTTTTTTTCAATCAACAGGCTTCGCGAGACTTGGTTGTGAAAAAGCTAAGAGAAGTCTGCAAAGAAATGATGGAGACCCTCCAGAAAGCTGAAGAGATCGTGCATAGTAGCGAGGAAGAAGAAATTGATGACGACATCATGGAGTGGGCCTTAGAGAAGCTCATCTGGGCCATGGCTGATCCTACTGTAAAGTGCTTCAATGAATATGCGCCAAAGCAATTTGGAATCGATGTACCAGTTCGGTTGTTTTGGGAAGCCATAGTAGTTCGGCAGGACATTTCGAGAGAACCTGGTACCGAAAACGACGTTGGCAGACCCTCCGAACCGAACTTCCAGAACATGAACAACCTGTCACTGAGGAAAGAACCAACCAATGGTGGACCAAAGACTGTTCTCATGCACTATGTCGATCCAAACGATAAGAATGTGAATCCTTTGAATCCCCTAGACTTTGTTATGGCGTATGAAGAAAACAATGGCGTCATGCCTGTTGTAAGTGATTTCGATTGTTTCCTCATCGGAACGCGTGGAGTCGAATACCAGGACCCTCTACCAGAGGACCAGCTAAAGGTGCTACAGTGGTGTGTCAAACAAATTGAAGCTGTGCTTGAGAATGGAGAGCAGGATCAATCGTGGACCGGTACATGGCTAAACACACTAAAAACGGAAGCAGCAAAAGGATTTCACCCAGAAATTCCGCCGCTTGGATTTAGCGATCCAAAAACATACACGATAATGAAACATGCGATTCATCGCTTAAGAGAAGAAGGCTCAGTCCGCCATGGGGCAGAATGCTTTAACTTTTACTTTCCTCAAGAGTTGGATGATCATTTCTTGGTCATCTCCGACAACCTACCAGGGACCACCCTTCCATGGAAATATGTTGATCCGAAAGGTCTACAAGATATTCTAAAATCAAAAATTGATGAAGGTTATGCCTTTCCGTTGAACCCCAAATGGGTTCTCTGTGATAATGGATGGAAGAGCGTTTATGACAGTTTAATGAGCAGTCAAAAAGCAAATGTTCAAGATGCGCTCGCAATGTGGTATCCCCCTGAATCTGGGATCCGTGAGAAAATCGAGTCAATACACCAGCATTACCCAAGTGGGTTCAATCCAACTCACTCAAAGATGGTCAATGCCGACCACGACGGTACAGCAGCCATGGATCTTGCCGAACAAGAGTTGCGGTACTACCTTACATTTCAACGTGCAAAACGGAAACTTCGTGGAATGCTAATTTGGAAACGTATACTGGATGAGCATAGACACGAAGCCAAGCTTAAAAGAGAGGCGCGAGAGATCGCAGCATTGAGCGGCGAAGGGGAAACAACGGATGGATCAATAGGCGTTGAAGACGAAAAGCCAACAATAGAGTCCTAACTGGTGGTGTCTCTGATAGTAATGATGAGTGTAAAGAAAACTAGGAATGTGCTGCACTCGAAATATTTGAATAGCTTTCCTTTGGAAGCCGCCCATAGCCGGGCTTTAAAATGGGTTCGTTAACGACGTTTGCAGCATCACCAGGATAAGCTTCAAATTGCAAATGTGATCAATCAACTATCAATTTCCGTCGTGGGTGGTTTGCTATCCAGAAATTGGTCCAGCTGCTTGGCGCGTTGAACGAGCCGATCGTAGCTGTCCGAGTCGGACCATTCTTTTAGAGCCTTGACTCGTTTGACGGGGAGGGGGTGTGTCCTGGGTTCTCTTCGAATTGAATTTCTTATCAGTGGGTTTGCATCTTTCAGCAGTTCCTCGTAAGCATCAGATTGTGCAGCAAAACTGTCAGTATTCAAATCAGGAATAGCAGCACCAGCATACAACTTGACCATTGCCGCATTCACCACATTAACGTCCTGACAGACTAACAATGCAGCTCGATCACAGCTATACTCTGCTGAAAGGCGCCAATCTTGCGTGAGTTTCTTGCTCGATAAGAACGGAAAGACAGTGGACGCCGCTGAACCCAGGGTGAGATATAGGGAGTGTTCACACTTGAGGTGTCCCAGTTCGTGGCCAATGATAGCCTGCAGCTCCGCATCCGAACAAAGCTCAAGCAGGGCTGAAGTGAGGACCACAATTGGCTTCTTCGACACTCCGTCTTTGTCTTTGGTTATAGTTGCAAGAGTGTAGGCGTTCGCAGTCGAACTTGATTGAATGTAGACTTCAGGTTCTGGCAATGCCAATATTTTGCAAGCTTCCACCATCAACCCCTGTATGGTTGGCAGTTGCTCGTCAGAAACCTTAATCGACGAGGACAATAGTTGTAAGCGCAGTCCTTCTTCCACAATTCCAAGTGCTTTACGGACGGCACCGCTGGAAACTTCATGCAGTGGGCTCGCCTTGAAAGCAGTCGCCAGTTGAAAATCCAATGGATGTCGAAACGAATCACCCAAACCCTTCCAATAGACTCGCCCGCTTTGTTCATTTGTGTTCAAGCTCAAAGCATCTGCCAGAGGTACTGTTGCAAAGACGAGGGAAACAACTAGGATTGAGGCAAAAAGGAACAAATGGGATGGCATTTTCAGGTTGTATGTATTAATATTCTGCCTATCAATATTAATGGTTCTGTTGTCCCACCTCGGCCCTTCAACCCTCCTTGAACTCGAGGTCTCATGATGAGAATGACAGTTATTACTGACTCATCGCAAATGCATAATATATAGAGGAAAGAAGTGACTCGGGACTCAATGCCGGAACAAAATTATTTTATTCATGAACGAATGAATGAATGAATGAATCTGATCAAGACTTTGAAAAACCTCAACCTCAACCTCAACCTCTTGACACTCACACTCAAGCAATATACACACGCAAGGCCTCCAAATCTACAATCGATTCATCAGAGGTCTGCTAGCAGCATCTTCGCTACATCAATTTTCAAATGCACATGTTAAAAGCTTACATGTGCTTATAAGCTACAATTAATGTAGTCAATTTGTGGTGAGTTCTTGTGTTGTTTCTTGCGCTCGTCGAGTTTTATTCGATAGCTGCATTCTCAACTCCTTCCAAATCATAGCCCTTCCGGTAAGCCTTCTATCATTCTGGTGGTCACTTTGTAGCGTGCAGTTTGAATTCGCTGCAAAAATCAGTGCTCTACACAACTTGCGAGCGTCGGTCGACAACGATTTGCTTTACCGCCACGGAATGCGACCCCTTTTGGGAATCAACCCCATCCGACCTAACACCGTCTTCCATTTGCTCATATTTCGATTGCGACGAAACGCTTTCATCGTCATTCGAAATGACCCGAACTCGTAATGACAAGATCCTCTTGATCAATATCAATACTGCCAAGAATCCCAGGGCTGTCCCAACCGTTGGCCCGACATGCTCTTCAACTCCAGTCTCCTCAGGACAGCATTTGGTCCGATATAACTGTTGTTTTGCATCACATAAATCTGGCTGGGAAGCTTGTTTGATTAATGAGAGTTCCAAGTGAACGTCGCCGCAGGTTTTGCTATTTGAATTATCGTTGAGATGTTTGTTCAAGTTTTCGGGCGTAGCGTTGTTCTCACAGAGTGGGCATGCACCACTGCCATATATTGGGCTATTGAAAAAGTCCCTAATTTGATTCTTTCTACTACTATATCGCTTCAGGTTTCTCGACATGGTGTTGCTCAGCCAAATGTTCCGAAAGCTATTTGCAAGTTCTTCATTTCTTTTATTGGCAGCGTGGAAATCTAATGGGTTGGTCGGTCGGCCGGCGCGAACGTTGTTGTTCTGCCGACCAACGGCATATATGCGGGCTGACTTGGCGTTCACTTTGAACTTTTTGATTTTTATATTATGAGTATTATACTCTTTCTTTAAAAAATAGGTGGACATCTATTACCCATAACTTTCAATAGGCAATGAACTCAACGCAATAAACTCAATGGTATACAATTGAACAAAGCACTGGATGGAAAATGTGACAAAATATTGTCGCGATAGTCCAAGCGACAGAAATGGAACCAGCCACTTCTTCCTCCTCAGTCGGACCGGAATTTTCTGCAACGAATCTGGATACACGTGCAATACTTGCGATTCCAATTAACGTCACGGCACTTCTATACTTCCACTTCATGACATCTTGGAGCCTTGAATTCTCCCCAAACGTGGACTGACTCGGAGTGGCGGATACAGTACGCAAAATCAGATATACGTTCACCAGGTACACTAGTATGTACCGGTAAAAGCCACATATCTGAATGGAAATCGTGGTAATCATAAGCAAAATGCTCGATTGCGATGAAGAAACTCTTCTTTTCAATTTTGACTGGTGAAAGCTGTGGGTGTCAAACATGATGAGACTAGCAAGGTAAAAAGAGTCCAGCACTAGTACTACTAGGCAGGTGGCTTCTGCTGGCACATTATAAAAATGCAACATCCCATGGAACAAGCGACCAAATCAATTGACGCTGGTCTCTAGTCCTAGCTGGCTGAACGTCATATCATACAGTAAGGCATTCGAAGTAATAGGTATTATATAACCATATTTGAAGTACGCGGTACAGTAATACTACAGTACCCGTACAGGAGGTAGGACAAGGATTTTAGTCAATGGGGTCAACCATTAGAAACGAGCGCATGACGGACCGTGTGATCACATGATTTTGGATTGCGAAGACCTTCAACATCACGCAAGAACCAACGATTTTCATCTTCAAACATCAGACATCAACACAAATACTCATGTGCGATAATCGTAATGAACAACAATATCAGCAATAGCAGTCAATCAAAATCAAAAGAAGATGAAGAAGTGACAATCGACTTTTCACCAGAGGAAGCCCCTTCGTCGTCGCTTTGGACTCCCTCAGGCAATTTTCTGAAGGACTTCATTCACTTCAGCGGGCCTGGGTGGCTGGTAAGCATTGCGTACGTCGACCCCGGAAATTACCAAGCCGATATTCAAGCGGGAGCTACCACCCGATACAACCTTCTTTTCACACTCTTTTGGACCTCGCTTTTGTCAATATACGTTCAAGTACTTTGCGTCAGATTGGCGTTGTATGGGAAGCTCAATTTAGCTGAAGCACAAGCAAAATACAGCGCCAAGACCAACGCATGGTTAAGATACTTTGAATGGTTCATCGCAGAGTTCAGTACCATAATCACAGATTTACCGGGTATTGTAGGCTTTGCAATTGCTGCGAGGTTTTTCTTTGACGTCCCTTACATTGTCGGACTGCTCTTCAGTCTTCTCACAACAATGGTGTTCCTTTCAACGCTCAACTCTGGGTTCAAGATATTGGAGGGAATCATTTGCATCTTTGTTGGGATTATGTCAATTGCAATATTCACGGAAATGGCTACTGTTCAACCTAGTGGGTCAGATATAATGAGGGGGTGGATGCTTGGATTTTTGGAAGTAAAACAAGATGATATCTTCAGCATAGCTGGAATCATCGGGGCTGGTAAGTGGAAGAAATATTGTTTTCTATTTGTCTACTTTATATCGGATAATTAACGTTTCAAAACCAGTCGTAATGCCACACAACTTGTATCTACATTCGGGGGATTTGAAATCACGGTCGTTCGCAATTAAGCAATCGCCGGATGTGATTGACAAGGCCGCCTTCTATTGCTCTATTGAGCCAATTGCTCCTATTTTGATTTCATTTTTCATCAATTTGGCGGTTGTAGCTGTAGCCGCTGAAACAGTGTATGGTTCAGATGACGCAAGCAAAGTCGGGTTAACTGACTTTTGCAACTACTTTCAGAGTCTTCCAAATGGTTGCTTTCTATGGGCTGTTGCTCTCTTGGCAGCAGGACAGAGTGGTGCTATCACAACTACGTACACTGGACAGTACGTCATGGATGGGTTTCTCAACCTCCAAATACCGCTTGCCTTAAGGGCAATCATTACACGCTTGGTTGCCATTACTCCAAGTATCCTTGTGTGTCTGTTGGTTCCTGATAAACTGAACGAACTCGTAAATGTCGTCAACGCACTATTGGTAAGCATGCTTGTCGCATTGTAAGAATCGAAAGATAGCTAGATCATTCTTCTCACTTCACATCACTTTCTTTCATTCCATAGGGATTCCTTCTCCCCTTCGCCTTCACACCTCTGGTGAAGTACAATTGTGAAGAAAGGGTCATGGGCAAAGGCAATGCGTCGAAAGGGTTCGAAAAGGCGTTGCTCTACATGTTTGCTCTATTGGTGTGGGCTATCAATGCTGTCACTTTGTCAATACCTGGAGGTGGTTTCTTTGGCGAAGTTGTGCCGAATATGGAAATGTCAATCAGCAAAGCACTGCTGATTGCGTTGCAAATGTTCTTGCAAATAGGTTATGCATGGTGGAACTTCAAAACGCTGTTTGAAAATTTGGATAAAACAGATGATGTTGAGGAAATGGATGCAAGCAGCCAAGAGCTGGTGCCCATGGGGCGTGAACAGGGCGAGTTAACGTAGAAATTCAATAAGTCTGTTTGCGCTTTGTTTCTACAGTATATAGTATATAGTGCATGCAGATAGCATGGTACTCAAAAGGTCGTGTATTAATATATGGATGTCGGCATGGGGTGCTGCATGCTCTACTGCTTGTGCGCATAGCAGATGGCAGTGGTTTGGATGGAGTCAATGGCATAGCAACAGCATTTACATTGAATAAAAGTCTGGTTTCAGTTTTGTTTGAATGCTACACGGCCCGTGGTGATCACATCAACACCAACTATTCATCTGCTCAAGTCATTCTAGTCTCTCCAGGCGAAAGGCGAGGATATTCATTGTTTACAGAGTCCTACGTTGATGGCTTCCTCAAAAGCAGAACCCCAACATGTCATCCTTGGCGTGATGCAGCCAAAGACCATAGCGATTGCAAAAGGTTCTATTCGCAGTTTTCATAGGGATTCCAGATCGTTATCCTCATTGCAATCATAGCCTGCAATTTGAAATCGGCTTGATGCAGCCTGTCCAACAGCCGAGGGCCCTCTTGGCACTGGTACCGGTAGAGTATTGTACGTATCGCAATGCTGTATACCTGATGAGTACTGTGTTTCGTATTCTCCATTCTGCTCCCTAGTGTGCAACTCCAAATCTTGAGTCGTATTTTTTACTCTGATCTTTTCGACTGTTCGATTTTGCGTTGCTGAGTTTGAGTTGGGGAAAGACTGCAAATTCAATGGCTCTTCCGCTTCAATTGACATAATTTCGTTTCGATCAACAATTGTCGGGTTGAACTCCGGAGGGTCCACAGGTTTCGAGGATACTTCTAGAAACTGGGAATTAGTAGGATCTATCTTTTGACTTTCCGCATGCGTGGGAGCAGCTGAAATGTTTGGGTGCTGGTGCATTCCGACAAAGGGCGCCTCGATAGCGTGAGTTGGATTGATGGGAGATTTTCCGAGCCTGTCGTCATGAAGCTGTTTGTGTTGTTGCCTGCTATTGGTCGAGCGGTGGGTGGGGTTTCTATTTGTCGAACCGCGAAAAGATTCTTGGAATGTCCAAATCGTGAGGCTCATCACGACGATAATCCACTCTGCCATTGCTGTCCAACCAGCCTCGTTTGTCCCATGTTCACAAACACCTTGATATACTATAGATTCAAACTGTGGACTCCACCTCTTACACTCCAAGACGAGGCGTAAGGATGTTAGTGTTTGGACAAGACTGCATATTTCCGTTTGAATATATGACGTTGCAAATCTCAAATCATAGCTCAACTCGCCACTACCAGCACCACAAATAAGCTCAAACTGGGTTGTCGGTATCTTGCGTAGCGCATCATGTAGGTCCCTTGTAGGTCCCAAACGGCTTGACCAATTTACAATTTCTTCTTGGAGCGAGTCTGGGTACTCTTCCAAAGGGCAGCCGTCTATATGATAATTCCAAAATTCTTTGGATAAAAAGGATTGACCAGCGTTCGTCGTGTTGGAAAACATTAGTTCGATTGTATTTTCACTTGGGGATTGGATACAAAAATCCGACAAAACAAATGTGCCAGCCAGAGACATGATTGCAAAAATCCAAATCAGTACCGTTGAGATCCAAAAAAGAACAAAGAAAGTTCGACTTTGGCGCACAAACGTATCCTGAACCGCATGCTGTCGTTTCGGAATGGCAATAGACCAGAGAACGAGAAGAGCTAGAAAGAAAAGGGTTGCGTTGCAAATTGCAACTGCCCTCAAGATCCATTGCCATGCCTTCAACACAGTTTCAAAGGGCATTGTTGTAAGGTAAGTCAAATCGTGATTTGCCAAATTCCAATTGTATGTTTCCTGACTTCGGGTTGTGATGTTCATTGGCCACATCCCAATATCCAACAAAACTTCCCAATTCTCATGAAGTGGAATTCCTGTTACGTTGCATGTGTAGCTATCTCCTACTTCAACGCAGAGTGATGGTTGCACGGAAGGACAAGACATATTCAGTGTTTGGATTAGGAGAGTAGAACCTTTGTAAAGTGAAGATTGCAAGTCTTGTACATCGTTGACAATCTGCTCAGTTTCAATTGCCGAATATATCACATTGTGCCATTCTTCAATCATCAAGTCCGATTGAATGCCGAGAGGCAAGAGTCCGTCAGAACAAAGCAAGCATGAAAAGAGGAGTAGCATAAATCCAGACAAAAGTGTAAGCATCTTGAAGCAAGAACCAGGCTCGGATTCCTGGTCGGCGGACTGCCGTTTTATGGCCCGGTGTATTGAAGCTGGATCGACTTGCTGGTCGTCGAAATCACTGCCACTTGACCCAGTAGCAGCTGTTCTTGGGCTAATTTCTCGGTCATCAGTTTGATGACTCTCCGAACAATGCACTTCATGAGCTCGCGAAACCTTATCATTGAAGGCAATAGTTCGATCTTCAATACCAAATATCTGCGCTCTCCTGGGTGGTTGAAAGGTTGAATCATCATCGTCATCCTCTTCTCTAGGGGATGTAAAAACTTTTGAAAAAGTCCATCGTTGCCTTGTTTTGTTTGACTGAACATCAGAAGGATGCGATGTTGCAATTCTCAAGCAGCGTTCATTTTGTTGCTGTCGCACTCCTTCCAAACTGCCATCAGTCAATCCTGACTTCAACATTGTCGAAGTGCTCATAATGGAATCGAAGTATGCTTCGAGGAGCCGCTTTCGCGAGACCGTCGGACTGATGAATTGGGATTGTGGCAAGGCTGCTGGTGCATCTTTTGTTTGCAGTTGCCGTAGAATATGTTCGCTCTCAGGTTGGTTGTGCTCCTGCACGTTGTGATCCTCATCTACACCAGAGAGTCTTGCACTCAGTGATGCTGATCCTTTGTCGTGCAGTTTTTCCTGTATATAAGCTTGCCCCTCTTTGTTTTGAAGTTGCAATTGCTTTCCTTTTTTTTGCTGGAGCTTACTTTGATCGATTTGCACATCTTCGACCCTTCCTTCGGCAGTTTGGCTACCGTTGGACCCAGAATAAAGCACATTGTAGGCCGATAAAATCAACATGTATATAATCAATACTGATGAAAAGATAAAGCTCCACATAAAAACACCAGTAAGATACGACACAGAAAGATTGGCATCAGAGCCATCGTCTTCATTTTCGGTGAACAACGAAACAGGAAATTCCTTCGAGATTCCAAAACGAGGCCACGAGTGAATGTACTCCACTAGCTCACTGGCTTCATATTCATAGAGAGACGAAGAATCACGAAAATCAAATTCTACAGGGCAGAAGTCCGCCATTTTCGAAAATGTTTGATTTTCACGATGTCACATAATTTAGCGGCACGTGCCATTTGGTCGCGAACAATTTAAATTTGAAACACATGCCGACCGCCTGGCGGAATGAAAAGAGTTGTCATGATACACGGAAGTACCAGCACTCGCACAGCGTTTTAAAAGAATCCATGTATGATTTGAAACTGGACATGGCTCTATGAAGGCAAACCAATTCTTGTCTCCCATTCTCATGGAAAAGCGTCTATATTTGTTCGCGCTCAAAACTGAGTCACTTATTCCTTTCGGTTTGCAAGCCACAGCTCATGTTTGTGTCCCAATTTCCTCTAGCGTACGTCTGCTTCCCAGTCTGAAAATTTAATTGAAAGAATTGTTCCCCATAGCTGATGGAGAAAATATAGCAGGCGGTTGCTTTCCGTTTGCAAAGTATGGATCTTGGAGTAATTCATCGCATGAACTTCGTTTTGTTGGATCCACCACAAGACACTTTCGAATAATGTTGCGCGCTCCTGATTCTACCTTCCACATTTTCTTGTTTGCCTCATCGACGATCCCTTCTGGGTTCTTCAGTCTTTCCTTGATGTATTCGACGTCATAGGTCCGCTGTAGTGTAAATAACGGTTCGCCCACGGCAAGTTCGTACAATGTCAACCCCATACCCCAGACATCAAACGAGTAGTCCACAGGAATTTGAGGCAGGCATTGATACAATGATTCGGCTGGGAACTCTGGGGGATATGTTTCAGCAGTGTAAGCACGAAGGAACTCGTTGTGTGCGGCTACTGATTCCAAATCCACCGCTTTGATCTTGTCACCATTGAATACAATAAAGTTTTCTGCCTTCAACTCACTCCAGACAACCCCAAAACCATGCAGCGATTGGACGATGCGAATCACGTTTTCCATGGCTGTGCGGAGTTTCTCGCCATTGTATGGGCCATGTCTCCAAATATGACCACGCAAATTCTCGAGCCCGCACTCCATTGCAAACCCAACTCGTCCGTTTGTTAGATCTGACGCTGGAACCCAGTCATAGGCTCTGACAAATAGCTCTTGGCGATCGTGAGAAAGCCGAGAGAACAAGTCACCGTAGATTCGGTGCTCAAGTTCGATTTGTTGAATATTGTGAGATAGTTTGATGACCAAAGCGTATTCCTGTGGCTTATCTAAAACGTGATAGCATTTATAGAGCTCACTGCGATCACCACCCACACGCAACTTTTCAGCAACCACAAACTTGTCAAGAAGCACCTTTCCAACCAGTGGATCGACCTCCTGTTGATTTTCCAGTTGCTGTTGCTGAGATTGGTTCTCCTCCTGTGACGGTGATATAGCAGCGGAATCAATTGTAGGAGCCTGTTCAGGTTGGAAGACGGAACTTGGTTGGCTACCTGTCCTAATGGCATCTGATTTAAGTAGAGCGGTAGTCTCAGTAGCAACAGTAGCACGGGGCGGCTGCCAAGGCTCGGGACGAGCCAAAGAAGTCTTGTTGGTTTGTTCAACCCATTGACTATACTGATCCATAGTGCTTGCGGATTCTTCTTGCGGTCGTCCTGCTTCCTCCAGTTGACGCCGCAAAGCTTCTTGACGCCGCTGTGCTTCTGCTTGTTGCCTTCGCATTTCCTCATTCCGTTGCTGCTGCAAGATTTCTTCGTATCGATCCATTGTCTGTTCCGAAGCTTCTGTGCGCCCAGCATTTTCCATCATTCGCTGCAACTCATCTTGCCGTCGCTTTCCTTCGTCGATCCGATTCTGTATCGCTTGTTTGCGCTGCATTTCCAAGATTGCTTCGTACTCATTCATACCTTTGACAGACTCGCCGCTGGATTGCTGGCGGCCAGCTTTTTCGAGTACTGCTCGGATTGCGGCCTCGCGCTCTCTGGATTCTTCGATTTGTTGCTTCACCCGTTGCTCTGCTTCAATACGTTTCGCTTCCTTTTCTTTCTCTTCGTCTTCGCGCTTTTGCCGCTCCTCTAAATCCAACTGTGCTTGATGCTTTCGTTCTTCAGCCTCCAATACCTGGGCGGCTGCTAGTTCTGATTCTCTTTGGGCATCGAGTAGACTCTGGTGCAATTCGTTTATCCTCTTTTCTGCCAGACGCTTTCTAGCAACCAGATCGTTTCGAATTCTTGCTGATAAGAGATCTTGTTGAAAATCAGTTTTTTGTTTCTGGCGTATCATTTCATCGGCAGCGAAATCTTTTTCGTACTTGCTGAAGCTAGCCATTTTGTCATACAATTCAACAAGATTCTGTTGAAATTCAGCCTGCGCCATC
This sequence comes from Cylindrotheca closterium, assembly GCA_933822405.4. Taxonomy (NCBI): domain Eukaryota; phylum Bacillariophyta; class Bacillariophyceae; order Bacillariales; family Bacillariaceae; genus Cylindrotheca; species Cylindrotheca closterium. Next base: position 119,998 of record CAKOGP040002114.1, read on the forward strand.
GCCATTCGCTTCGAATCATCCGCCTTGGCTTCGCTGCGAAGTCTCTGTTCCAGCAAGCCTTGTTGGAGTTTCAATTTTTGTTTCTCCGATTGATTCTTCTTCTCGCGGCGCCTGGTGATCCTCGTGTTCTCAATCGACGCCTCTAGCAACTTCCTTTGAAAATTGAACTTTGATTTCTCGCCAATCTTCTTCTTCGTATAATTCATCAGGCTAAAATTTTGGAGCATCGAATTGAGCTTTTGCAGTTTTTCTTTTTCCTTTTGTTGTATTTCTTTTTCTTTTTGCTGCTTTTCTTTTTCCTTTTGATTTTCCATTGATTGAAATGATGCTTCCAGCCGTCGCTTCTGAAATTTGTATTCCTTCTCTTTCCTCTTATTTTCCTTCTGTTGAAGAATTTCTTGAAGGAGCCTTTTCATTTTGAACTTTTGGGCCCTTTCTATATATTGGTATTTTGCTGCAAGTAAGTGCTGGTGAAATTGGAACTCTTGTTTTTTCTTGGCTTCCCGACCCCTTCTCTCTTGTGTCAATCTTTCTTCCACGATGCGGCGCCTCTCCTTTCCTTTGACAGCCTCTACATCGTAAGCATTTTTTTGTTCCAAAAGACGTCGATGAAAGTTGTGATGTCTCCGTTGGGATTGAAGCTTCTGTTTTCGCTTGATAGCCTTTATATCGTAAGCATTTTTTTGTTCCAAAAGACGTCGATGAAAGTTGTGATGCTTCCGTTGGGACTGAAGCCTCCGCTTTCGCTTGATAGCCTCTATATCGTACGTATTCGTCTGCTCCAGAAGACGACGACGAAAGTCAGAATGTTGCCGTTGGGATTGAAGCCTTTGCTCCCGAATAATGGCTTCATGGCGTTGTGCTAACGATACTTTGAATTTTGCCTCTGATCGAAGTCTTGCTTGCAGTAGTCGTTGCTGAAATTGTGATAGTCGTCGCATTCGCCTTGTACTATCTTGATTTTGCCGAGGAGGTAATGGTCGTGTTGAATTAAAGTTGTTTCGTTTTCCATTTTGAGGTTGCTGCTTCTTCAGTTGGACATCCTTGGTCTCTTTCGTCTGTTCCCTTGTTGTAGCAGTGAAGTTTGCCGCTTTGACAGCTTTTTTCTTGCGCTTTGCAGCATCCTCCTTGCTGACTATTTTGCCCATTTCAGCAGTAGCTTTGCGAACTAGTTTCTTTGCAGATTCTCGTTCTCTTCTTCCTCGCTTCTTAAAGTTGGTTGGTTCGGGAATTGGTAGTGTCGCATCAACTTTTGTACTGTTATATAACCCTGCTAGAACTCGAATATGCTTCATGCTCGCTTGATACTTTGTCGACAACGTGGTGTTTTCTTTCATATCCTTTTGCCTTTGTGCCAGGGACGCTTCCAACAACTTTTGTTGAAATTCATGCGTAGGGAATGCAGTATTATTTGCAGTGACGTTCCCAGCATTGGTAGTTGTCAGCGATGATACTCTCTCCTGGCGAAGACTTTTGTTGCTATTTTTCTGTGATACCATCGTTGCCTTAATATTTGGCTTCTGAATTTTTGAATTTGGTTTCACCTTTTCGGTAGCACTTCCTTGCTTGGGCATTATAATTGCATTTCTAGCTACGCGATCTTGTTGTTTTCCGCTACTGGCAGGCGATGATTCCAATTCCAATTCTGATTGCGATTCGGATTCCACATCCTTCTTTTCAATTTCGTCTACCTTTGACTGGTATCCCAAGTGTTGAAATATTTGATTGAATATGTTGAAAGGTGTTTGGCCATTTTGACTGCTTTTGCTGTTCTTTACGGCGCTCTTATTGGATTTGTTTTGGTTACCACTCTTCACCTTTTCAGAATCTTGATTCCGGTCGTCATCTGATGATGGAGAATACCACAGTGGCCGATAAGGATATGGGTACTGATTGCGAGATCGCCGTAGCGCTGATCCAGAGATTGGCTTACTTTGTCGCTGTGTATTAATACCAGTCCTAGTTGTTGCTTGAAAACCCCATGTTATTGCTTTTTTTGATGGAAGTACAAGGGCGAGAAAGAGGAATATGCAGGAAGTGCCAATCGTATACAGACTCGAAGCCTTCATTCTTGTATTATGACACTGCGTGCAAAATGTATGGTCAAGGATCAGCGATCAAGAGGAAGCTTCAAGCAAGGACAAGCGTTCAATCAACAAGATGATGCGAGGTGATGAGAACCGCAAATCTTGGAAAAGTCTTGAAAAAGACCTGACTTTTGTTGTATCAATATAGCAAGCGACCACAACGTAGCCAAATGAACCCAAGGAGGAGTGCAATATTGATAAGTGACTGAGGGTGTTACCGGGCAGTAGAAGAAATAGACCAAGCTGCTTGCTTGTCTGGTACTTAAAGTATATTACAGTATTGCCCATATTTTGCCTTCAGTCAGTATTTTTGAATCTTCGCAATTTGATTGGTCTTCAAAACGGACTACTGTAGTTCGATCGATCAATCTGAATTGATTCATTGATTGATTCGATTCATTCCATGCATTCGATTATTGATTCCATCGACCACAAACAGTCATTTGGTGATGATGGTAGGAAAACCTGTTCGTTGTATCGTACCCGCAACCCACAACCAGCTGATTATATTGACCTTATAATTGCGCACCGTCATCTTCGAATACCGTACACTACAGTATACTGCGTACCGTATACCTCCCACCATTGACTTATCTACCTCATTATACTCTCCTCGAGATTGTTGAAGTCACAGCTGTGAAGAAGGAACAAGCTTGCAAGCAAGAATCAACCCAAAGAACCACTCATTCATCCAACATCAAAATTGATTTCAGTATCCTTTGATCCTCGTCATGTTAAATTCAGCTTCCTAAAGGATAGCAACTATTGGAAAGCAGAACAAAGACTACATGACAAGGGGAAAGATTAATTATTCACACAATGCTTTTAAAGAAAACTGGCGAAAGTGCTCCTGATGCGTCCGAAGAGTCTTCGTCTGAAGATTCTTCATCTCCTTTACAGCGAGATGCCGAAACAGAATTGCAAAACACCGACAACAATGACGACAACAGTGGTTCTGAAGACTTTGAAGAAGGTCTTAATGATGAAGTATCTCAGGAAACCGACGACAAGATGGACGCAAGAAATCAAAAGTCTAGGGAGCCGCTGAAAACAGGTACAATCAAGCCTCAAGAAGGAAACGACGCGGACGCAAAAGCGGCGCCTTCCGATTCCAATTTCGATGAATCCATGGAGAATGGTGCTAATGGGGAAATATCAGAAGCAGATTCAGATGAAGAAGTATCATCTGAACCTTTGGAAGAAGCAAAAAAGGCCAAGGATCTGCTTCTCAAAAAGAAATTGATAGAGCGACAACAGAAACGGAATAATGGGCCAAGGGATCCTTCCATCAAGCGCTTTCGCAACATTGATTTATTCAGCTTGAAGAAACGACACTCAAAATCAGATCTATTCGAAGGGGAAGAAGGCGAAGAAGGGGACGATTGCGAGGGTAGCGGCAGCGGTAGCGACGAGGGAAGCCAAAATGAAAATGTGGACAATTCACCCACAACAAATGATTTGGAGAATTCGGATTCCAAGAAGACCTCAAGTGCCGAAACAGAAAGTGCATCCGAGCCTTCAGTCCCAGATACTGCCAATATCGAAGGTACAGGTACACACTCGGAACAGGAGGAAATCAGGCATGCTTCGGAAGCACAACAAGCAGAGCAGGAGGAGGCAACTGATCCGACTAATCCAACTGATCCAGCTGCTGGAAACGATGAAACAAACGACGGCTCACAGACTCTAACTTTTCTTGACGAAGCTTCCTTAGGGGGCAAAATTATGCACAAAGGAGACGAGTCACAAAGTGTTGCAGAACCTGAAGCAAGGACTAGAGAAGAAGGACATGGTGAAAATGACAGCTCAAGCGATTCCGCAAGGCCAACAAAAGTGGAAGCCCCGGCGAGTAGTGAACGAGATGCGATGGATGAAAAATCTGGAGATGCAGCCAATCAGGACGACAAATCGAAATCTAAAAAGTCAAAAGATTCCAAGGATTCTAAGGATTCCAAGAAAATGAAATCCAAGAAGAAGGAAAAGCGTAAGGACAAAAAGTCCAAATCCAGAAAGTCGACTTCCAAGAAGACAAAGCCAAAGAGAAAATCACACGGATCGGCGGGATCACAACGTCTACAAGGAAAGCGACCGAGTGTGCCTCTTGATACATTGGACGAACAAAGCGCGCATGATCCAGATCCACATGCGGGCAAAGATCCCAGACAGAGTGAAACAACCCTTTCTTTGCTACTGAATTCGATTGAACAGGCCCATGTTGTGTCAAAATCAAACCAGACCGTGGGAGAATATTCAGCTGGGTCATTCATTTCCGATACGGGATGGTCTGACGGCACAAGCTCCTCCTATGACACTGATGAAGATGACATTTCACTGTCCTCGAGCGGCTCTCTGAAAGCTGAACAGGACAACGGAGAAGAACATGAAAAGGAGGATACCGCAAATCAGATCTCAGACCCACCCGTGGAACAGCAAGTCGACGAAGTTCCTCCGGCTCCAGAGAAGGACCAGTCGTCTCCTAAGCTTGCAAACACACACATCGTCAAGAGGCTTTTTGGAAAGAAGAAATATGATTCCTTGGAGGGAGATGCGGATGTGGTTCAGAAGTCGCCTTCCGCTCGAGAGGCTACAACGCCTCGGAAATCTACCTCTTTGAATATTGTCGCAAACCTTTTCCGTCGAAGGAAGCAAAAACCTGATGTTCTCAAGACACCGGAGGATGATTCTGAACTTGAAAAAAATGCAGGGGAAGCAAAGGAGGAGGAGACGAACGATACAGACGGCGCCAACGAAGTAGAAAGACAGCAATCTCCAAAGTCAGGCGCAGAAATAGCCGAAGATGAAAACATAGAGGGAGGTGCATCAGGAGAAGCCGCTTCAAACGATGAAGACGAAGCAGTTCCTTCTTTGCAAGTGGAGACAGCGGCGAGCCAGGAAGACAGTAAAGTGGATGGCTCTGGAGAAATCACATTAAATGAAGAAAATGCAGAGGAACTGAGCGCAGAAAGCAATGCTGCTACTCCTTTGCTGCAGAATGATGGAAATGTTGAGGGTCGATCAGAGGATGGTGAGCATCCAAACGTGCAAGGTGTCGAAGAGAATGGTGGAGTTGGGAGTACGAAAGAGAAACATAAGACGCATCCGAAAAAGAAAGATGGCCAAACCAAAAAGAAAAAAGACAAAGCCGTGTCAGGTAATCGGGACCGAAGTGACTCCGCACCAGATGATCCCAGTGCTGTGGCGTCTACTAGTGCTGATAGGAGAAAAGAGAAAGAGGGAGGTTCAAAGAAGCGTTCCAAATCTGCTGCAAGTGGCAAAAAGAGACGAAAACCTATAGATTCAAACAAAGAGAAGGATTCTTCTCCAGGACAGGAAGCAAAGGCTTTAGCCAAGAAGAAGACAAAAAAGCCAGTCCAAAATCGAGCTACTCTAGAATTAGGAGTTGAACAAGAAGAGGAGGAGGAAGAGGTTTCAAAAGCAAAGGCCAAACGAAAAACGGCGGTAGTGTGATAAAAACTAACTGCTTAAAAAGGAATGTGCTTCGATTACCGTCGAGACTGTGTGCGTGTGTGCTTTTGTTAGGTTACTGTCCTGTGATTCGCAGTTTGGGGACATTTGCATTCTATATATATTGGTTACCGGTAATTGATCGGCACCAGGGACGCACCACAACGTCAAACGCACGCCCGAGATCTGTTCGTTCTAACCCATCGGGGGGCAGACGGCCCTGATCAGGGCCAAGTCCCAAAAATTGAACACAACATATCCGTTGAATTGCTTAATGATGGAATTAGACAATACAATTTTACACACCTATTACCTTAATATAGTGGAACCTTTATTCAAAAATTTGGGTTTCTCAGGTGATGTTCTCGAGCCACGAGATTTAATTTTCTTTTTCGACCGAATCTGTTGGGATATGACGAAATATGAGTTTTTACGTTCCAAAAGAAACTATTCAAGTACGAGATTTTCGACACGTGCGATCGAACTTTGATCGTGCGCGATGTCGGGATTCGACGCAAGTATGCCGGACGCAAGTCTGTCGGACAATCTGTATCCACACAAACGGGAAAAGATCCTGTACAAGTGTAATATTGATGGTGTGTACGAAGCAGTAGGGAATAATGCAAGATATCCCAAAGTACTGCATTCAACACAGAATTGTCGTAGAAGTCGAATCGAGTTCTGTAAACAAGGGACTTTCCAAGGGAAAATCGTCGAACTCACTTTTGTGATTGAATCATCAATTCAAGCCAAACATTAATCAAATAGGAACAATTTCACTCAAAGTATACCTAGACACAGGAGAACTATTGTCGTGAAAGTGTTGTACAATCGATTAGAATTTAGATTGCAGAGAGTTTGTTCTGAGCGCTAAAGGCACTCACGATAGAGCACATTTTGCTTTATTCTAACATTCAATCACAAAAGGCAACAAAACAAATTTACGTCAAGAACAGCACTATGTCAACGGGGTGAAACTGGTTGAGTGTCTCGATGGTAAGGAGAGGATCCTGGGTGAGGGACTAATGACCAATTGGACAAATAGCGAAGGTTGTGAGATAATCACCCCAGTGCCTAGTCAACTAAGTAAGAGATATACGGAATATACAGAGCCAAGAGAACGGTGGGTTTGCACAAGTACGCTAGGTTTACAGAGTCCTTGCCAGTTGAGCTTGAGTGTACGGAGAGAGAGAGAGATATGCGAGGCTGAGACTGTATGTAGATATTGGGATGTGACGGAGATGTGTGATATTACAAAGAATTCAGAGGTGCTACTATATGAGAATAACTGTCTGGCTGTCGAATACATCAAAAGAGGCGGATTGGACGCAGAGTTTAACAAAGAATGGTTGTGTCAACCACATAACACTGATCTGATTAGAAAAAAATAAAAAAATGATGGAGACAAACAAAGTGAACAGGACAGAGCACAGTGCAATCGGCGGCTAACAAACTGTATGTTCATAAAAGATTCTTGCTCCCAAGGTTATTACTATAATACACTGTATTTGCACACTGATGCGTTCCAGGTATGGCCGAGGTACCACGTTGGAGCTGGTTACGATCACAAAGACGCCGGACAAACCACGAGAATACGGCCATCGGTTGCATCAGGTAGTACCAGCAAATGTATGGGGTGGTAATTTAGATCCCTTCAGCTTAGGAGCCCGGTGGATAACTCGAGGACAGGACCATTCATGTTTGCTAGCCTCCTGGTACACATTGATCACGATATGGAATACTCGCATTGAGCAGTGTAAACATTAGGACGTCGAGCGATGCAAACACAGCATCACAAATAAAGCTAAGAACGGCACTATCCTGTATCCTGTAAACTTGTTCTACTATTTATAATATTATAATACACTACACAGCTTTCTATTCTTCTGGTCGGTCTTCTAGCATGAATTGCAAAGTCTTTATTCTCATTGGTACGACCGTGTTGTGTAAAGAAGGGGGAATCATGTGGACCCTTTAGGATTTTCTTGCCTGGCAACAATCCTACCAGTACGAGTAACAGTGTAGGCCATTGTGGAAACAAACAGCACTTGCGTTTGCATCCATCTCGTAGTCTTTTTTCTCCTCTCTACCAAGAGGTAGGTAGGTAGGTAGGTAGGTAGGTAGGTAGATAGGGTAGGTACAGTCGACAGTCGCAGTGATAGGTCGCCTATCATAGTGATTCTTCCGCACCCTTCAATTTTGGCTTCGGAGCATCCGCGGTCGCCGCCAAAAAGAGAGCCCCCAAAAACGCACCTCCACCGACAAATCCTTGGACTCCCATGACTTCCCCTATAAATACAAAGTTCAATATGGATGCCCAAAGAGGTTGCGACGCAAAAATGGTCTGCGCTCTTGTTGGTCCAACACTTTGCATACCACCGACTTGCAAGAAAGTAGCCAAAGCATTGACAATCAATCCACTCCACAACACCACAGGAATCATGACAGCGAGATCTGGACCGGAGGTGATGTAGTTGACAACATCTTCTCGAACAAAAATAGCACATAGCAAGATGGAAAGGATGGCTTGGAATCCAACCTTGATAGTGACCAACTCAGTTCTTGGAACCTCACGTCCCCAATAAAATGTCTGAATGTCATACAGCGAGTAAAAAAAAGCTGCTCCGAGGACTAGTGAGTCACCCAATTGCATTTGCGCGGCATCAACCGCTACGTCGCTAGCCCCGGATGGATCCTGTGTGAAACCAATGATTCCTGCAAGTGCCAAAACAACAGCAAGCTTAATCTGGGTGGGTATCTTTTCTCCCCGAAGACCTTGAATAACAGGGACAATCAAGGTAGTCAATTGCAAAAGAAAGGCTCCGTGGTTAGCGGTTGTCAATGCCATTCCATAGATGTGACATGTCGTTCCAAGACCCTTCCACAATCCCAGTTCAATGCCACCGCGGAATGATTGCTGTGACCATTTCTCCCCTGATGAGCCGGCAAGAGCGCTGGAAGATTCTACACTCGAATCGAGCAAGGATCCTCCAGCCAAGAGGCCTGTGAAAGCCACGACACTCACAATGGCATTCAGAAATAGTGGTGGCGGACTATTTCCAGAAGCAAAGACAGTGTGCCAGACAGGGGCGAGGGAAGCGTTCAACAAGGTAATGAAACCAATGATGGCAATTCCTTTCTTGTATTCACCATCCAACTCTTCTTCAGTGGCGATGTCTCCTGAGACACTGTCGTCAGCTGAACGTGTGACAGGTGATGTAGAGTCTGAGGTTGAGTCTGAGGTTGAGGCTTCCTTTTCAAGAATCTGCACTCGGTCAGCCATGAAAAGCTGCGACTCAACACTCGTGGGACTCTGAAGTGCATTGTTGTTCTTATCGTTAAAGGAAGGCGTTTGTGTCTGCGATTTCGACTGAAACTGGAGCTGAAACTGCAGCTGGTTGTTGCGAGCAGAAGGAGCAAACCCACTCGCTGAAGCGCAGAGGAGCGACAAGATGGCGGCTGTGTTAAGATATTTCATTTTTCTCGACTCGGTCTATGAACAATGTATTTTAATATACTGTATTAATACTGTAGGAACTGAGAAACAAGCAAGGAGGACTGACTGGGTCTAGAAAATAATATGACAAAAGTCGTAGTCTATTTTTCTTCGAGCCAATGACCAGAAATTTGTTTCTTCTGACCGATATCCAGAAAAATTGTTAAGGCGGTTCTAGCTTCGAACGTAACGCACCCGTAGAATAAAGTACTACGAAACCAAATTCAAACAGACGTATGTTACTATATCTCCAACTCTCCAAATCCCCAAAAAAAGAATTCGAACATCATCCAATCAAAATTAATCGAACAGATGTCGGAATTCGAAAAAATGGAAAAAATGAGTATTCTATTTTTTACGACCACATCATGAGTCAGTCAGTCACGCTTTCACTTACAGTAAGACAAAGTCTGTCATCACCCGATTCGATTCATGAATGAAAAATTCAATCTTGCGTGAATGTTGATTGAGATGTTGAATTTAAAAGTCGGTCTGTACGTAGAGCGTTGAAAAGTACGTGGTGGGAAACTGTGATGGTTTTTGGGCTTTTGGATAAAATATTTTGACAGTTGAAGTGATAAAATACAACAATGAAGGCGGTTGCCTCTATTCACCTATTTGCCATCTTGGCGTCTTGGAGTATCACTGATGCATTTCTGCCCTCTTTGACACCAGTGTCACCATCAGTTTCAACCACAGCTCGATTTTCGACAGTGCTGGTCTCACCAAGGGAAGATATTTCTACCTTGACAGAGAGTATTCTGACACCCAGGGGATCTCAACACAGCTGGGAAGTCCACAAATTCGGAGGAGCTTCGCTTGCCACAGCAGAACTCTACAAAACTGTTGGTGATCTTTTGGCTTCAGAGGCTTCTGGAAAAGATAACAGCTCCGGTGCCGTACCAACCATGGCAATCGTCTCGGCTCGGGGAGGCATGACAGATCAACTTGTCAAGGTGGTTGATTCTGCGCTTGTGGATTTCAAATTGGCCAAGACGGTGCTGAATGAGGCCGTGGAAGGGCAAATCGATCTCTTGCGAGAGCTGGCGTCTCCTGAAATCACGGCCAAAATTGAAGCGAACATTCGAAATGATGCCAACGACATCTTGCTACTAGTCCAATCTTTGCGTATGATCAATACAGTCCCATCTGTCACCATGGAGGTGGTTACAGGATATGGAGAAATTTGGTCCGCGCAAACCCTGAATGCATATTTGCAAACGAAAAACCTTCCATGCGAATGGATTGATGCCAGACCCATTCTAATGGTGCAATCAGATAGTTTGGGATTGGGCGAAAAAGGAGCCGCTTCAACTGCTGGTGTCATGCCTTTATGGAAAGAAACATCCAATAATCTAGCCACATGGTGGAACACAGTTGGAATGGAACGCGGCATGCTGGACTGTGACTACAAGGCTGGAGTGTCGCCGATTGTGGTCGTCACTGGCTTTGTGGCCTCCACAATCGATGGAGTGCCCACTACACTGAAGCGATCTGGATCGGATTACTCTGCTACCATTTTTGCAAAAATTTTAGGAGCTTCTCGAGTCACCATGTGGAAGAATACAAATGGGGTCTACACTGCCGATCCACGTCGGGTTCCAGAAGCATTTTCCATTGACTCGTTGAAGTATGACGAGGCTCTTGAACTTGCCTATTTCGGAGCTCAGGTTCTTCGTACGTTCATGACACCGCTATGTTTTATTTTGTGGTTGAAAATCTTATCACATCGTCTGATACCTAATCCTTCTTCCTGCTTGAATTGTAATATTCAGATCCGTCTGCTATGGTTCCTTGCATTGACGACAACATCCCAGTTTACGTTCGTAATATTTTCAATCCTGCATTTGAAGGAACTGTTGTACAGGGCCGTTGTCTGACACTCAAAGAGACGGCCTCTTCTGGAAAGAGTGTCAACTGGAGGGCAAAGAAGGTGCGTAATGGTACTTTTAGCTTGGCGTTTCGGTGTGGTTGATGTGGTGTCGATGTGCTCATTCGGTTCCTCTCTAGGGTATCATTCCCATCAAAGGCATCACGTCAGTGGATAAGGTTGCACTAGTTACTTTAGAGGGCGCTTCTGCCATTGGAGGCTCGAGGGTTGCGGAGCGATTCATGGGGGCCATGGCGGATAACAACATTAACGTGCTCATCATTACTCAAGCCAGCAGCGAGTCATCTATTTGCGTTGCTGTACCTGAAAATGAAGGAGACAAAGCTATCGAAGCTCTTCGGTCCTCCTTCGAATTGGAGCTTGCCCGTTCCACTGTCGGATCGCTTTCTGTCAACAAGGGCATGTCGATTGTTGCAATTGTTGGTGAAGGAATGAATTCGTCTTCAGGCATTTCGGCTACCTTTATGTCGTCCATGGCTCGCGCAAATGTCAACATTCGACTTATTGCACAGGGATCGTCGGAACGTCAAATTGCTGTAGTAGTAGACAAGGATGACGCAACGCGAGCCCTGCGAGCTGCCCATATGGCATTTACACTTTCCGAAACAACTGCTAGTGTTGCCTTGATTGGAAGCTCTGGATCTATCGGAAAGGCTTTCGTCAAGCAACTCAAGACACAACGACGCACGTTGATTGATGAACTTGGCATTTGTCCCCGAGTCATGATTGCTGCTAATAGCAAGAAAATGGCCATCGCCGAGACAGCCAAGGGGCTTCCGATCGACCAATTGGATGGATTACTAGATGGAGATTTGGTAGCAACTTCGGACTTGGATCGTATCAGCGAGGAAATTGAAGCCAATGTGAACCCACATCGTGTCGTGATTGATTGCACCAACAACGAAAAAGTGGCCAAGTATTACGAACGTTGGATGTCATCTGGCATCGACATCATCAGTCCAAACCGACAAATTGTTGCGGGGCCTTTGGATCGTTACTCGCGAGTCTGTGAAGCCCAACGCGAAAGCAATTCAAATTGGCAGTATTCCAGCAGTGTTGGATCAGCACTCCCTGTCATTGAAACGCTTCGTGACTTGGTTGAAACAGGAGATAAAGTACACAAAATCCGAGGATCCGTGAGTTGTACTTTGGCTTACATCCTCAGTACCTTTGACGAAGAAACTAGCTTTTCAGAAGCGTTGGCACAAGCCGTCGAGAAGGAGTTTACCGAGAAGGATATCCGACAAGATCTTTCCGGTTCTGACATGGCACGGAAGGTTGTCATTTTGGCACGCCAACTCGGAATCAACGTGGGATTGGAAGATGTTGAAGTGGAATCATTCATTACGGAAGAGATGGCTTCAAATGATAATTTGAAGGCGGGTGATTTGCAATCTATTGATGCAGAAATGCTTGAAAAGTATAGGGAAGCGGCTGCAGACGGCCGCGAGCTTCGTTATAAATTTGAAATCACCAAGGAGACTGGAAAATGTAGATGTTTCCTCGAAGCCGTTGATAACAGAGATCCACTTTTCAGGTTAAAGAATATCGAGAATCTTGTTGCATTCGAAACGGATCGCTACTCGGCTTCTCCATTGATTATCAAGGGTGCTGCAGCCGGTCCAGATCTCACAGCAGCTGGTATCTTCTCGGACTTTTTGAGATTGACACGAGCATACTCATCAGAGCAGGCATAGACCGTTTGTTACTATTTATTGCTTTAGATACAGTATGTACCGGTATACTCTCTTTTATTTCACAACTCTAGACTCTACTGTACTTTCGATGGCATGGGTCATTTCAATGAATGTCCATTTGGTGAATAGTGTGACTTTGGATCTCGAAAGAATGCTCTGCACGCTCGTTGATATTTCTAGCAGACAAAATTGTCCACTTTTATTGGCCGAAACGCAACACAGGCCAGGCAGACGGTGCGTCTAACTGCCATGTATTCTGTATGTTCAATGTTCAGATGTAGTTTGGGGTTATTTGGGGAGAGGATTTCACGTGAACTTCAGAAAAGCAAAAAGCAACCATGAGGTATTCCTGGACCACCCGTCGTAACAGTGCATCGAATAAGAGCATCAGCAAGTACCTCGGAGCTGAGACAAAAAATGAAGTCTCTTCAATCCCGTCGGCAAAATCAGTTTACAAACAGTATGGCAAACACGTGTTTACTGGAAAACTTGCCCAACAATATTTGGTTGCAAGTGGCGGTAGTGCGTCGTTGATGGAGGATCCTTCTTGGGTTAAGGACAGGAAAAAGGCCGATATTGTCGCAGCGGCAGTTCTACATTGGTAAATATATCCATCTCACGCTTTATGCAAGTACTGGAATGATGGTCCTCACAGCCTACAAAACTTTCACCGGCAGGGCGATTGACAATGAAGCATACAGTTTCTGCCATTGGTTTCAGCCGCTGGCATCATCCGGTGTTCGACATGGTCAAACAGGACAGGTACAGAATATGATGTTTAAATTTGATCCCAAAACAAACGAATTGAAGTACGACTTTGACGGTGGTGACCTTGTCAAGGGAGAAACCGATGGGTCGTCCTATCCCAATGGTGGACTTCGTGCCACCCACACTGCTGGCGGCTACCTCGCCATTGATACGTCTTCCCCCATCTTTCTTCGGGGGGATACCGTGTTTATTCCGGCTATATTCGTTTCGTACTACGGAATGGCATTGGATGAGAAGAGTCCCCTACTTAGGGCCAACGATGCTTTGAGTTCCCAAGGGCAACGGCTCCTTGGGCATCTTGGTTTGAAGTGTGGAGGATTGAAAGCTAATATTGGTTTGGAACAAGAGATTGTAAGTCTTATGTTGTATATGTTGCATGTGTCGCACCGATAGCCGTGGTTCATTCATTGACCTTTACCTTGACTCTTCCTTGTACAGTTCTTGATTTTCCGCGAAGAATTCTACCGTCGCCCCGATCTTCAATTCACTGGACGTACCGTGATGGGGAAGTTCGCACCTCGCGATCAGGAGATGTGTGACCATTATATGGCCCCGCTATCGACCGCTACTCCTGCTTTGGAGTGCATGAAAGAGATTCAAGAGGAGTGCTGGAAGATGGGAATTCCTCTCAAGACTCGCCATAGAGAAGTCGGTAAGTCGGAGTCATTCACCTATCGACGTCAACTGCAATCCGATTGAGGTCTTGTTTCTAAGGCACCTTTCTTCTTTCAGCACCCAACCAATATGAATTTGCGCCTCTATACGGAATTAATTCTGCACAAATTGACCAAAACTTGGTTGTCATGCAGATCATCGAAGAAGTTGCCGCCAAGCACGGACTTGCTGCCCTCCTCCAGGAAAAGCCTTTCGATGGTGTCAATGGATCAGGAAAGCACAACAATTGGTCCATCTCCACCCTCGAAGAAGTTCAACTCTTCGTCCCAAAGGCTATCAACGCTGCGTGCAACAATATCAATGCTTTCCCAGTCATTATGGCTGCCGTCGTTTCTGCCGTAGATGCCCATGGAGATCTGATGCGAATGGCCATTTCTTCCCCCGGCAATGACTTCCGTCTCGGTGCCTGTGAGGCTCCACCCGCAATTATCTCCACTTACTTGGGTGATGACATGACCGCTTACCTCGAAGCATTCAAGAACGGTGACTCCAAAGAATACACTCCCCAAAAGAGGATCATTGATGTAGGCATTAGTGGGGTTGAGCCTTTCACTGTTCCCGCAGAAGACCGAAACAGAACTTCACCTTTTCCATATGGTGGTGCACGCTTTGAATTCCGCGCGGTTGGATCATCACAAAATGTGTCGATGGTGAATACAGTGTTGAACATAATGTGCGCCCAAAAATTCGGTGAGTTTGCTGACAAGATTGATGCTGGAGCAGACCCAGTTGACGTTGCCAGAGAGGCCCTGAATGAGCACTGGAAGGTTATTTTCAATGGCAATGGATATGATCTTGCAAACCAGCAAATGCTGACTGATAATGGAGTTTGGCGTATCGATTCCGGCTGCGATGCCATTGCCCAACTGACTTCCGCAAAGAATATTGCGCTCTTTGAAAGCATGGGTGTTATGACTGCTGACGAGTTGCATGCTCGCCAAAACGTACTACATGACCACTACGCAGGTATCGTGGAAATGGAAGCAAGGGTAATGATTGATATGATAAATCAGCACGTTATCCCGTCCATTTATGCAGCTGAGGCAGAGGACCATGAGTTGGAGGCTTCAGTTGCTATTTTGGAACGAGCTCTACATGAAATTGAGGAAGCAGAGGACTCCTATTCCAAGGCAAAGCTAGCACGAGTTCTTCGCCTTGAAACCATGATCGAAATCCGAAAGCTTTGTGATGCAGCAGAAGCGGTGGTTCCGCGAGAACTTTGGACTATTGCTACATACAAGGAACTCTTGTTTCTGGATTCTCATGTCGGCCCATCACATGTATAAGAGTAATTGGAATGAATCGTTGCCATTTCAAGTATTTACATGTCAGCAACACCATTTAGTGTTTAATGGTTTTAAAAAAATAAAGTCGCTTGTTTATCCGTTCTGTGAATCAATCACCCTCAGGTCTTGATGGGCCGAAGAGTGACGCAAGTACCACTTTTCGGTACCAAAACCCAATATTCAATATCCAATATCCGATGGCAGTTACGACGCTGCCGGAATAACAACAAAAGTGTTTCCTTCTGTTCAACTTACGCAAAACTCTAAACATGAATAGGAATGAAATCAACTCATATATTTTATACCGGTACTATAAACATGATATTATAACTGTTCTACATTGGAAGTGTGTATGTATGATTGCCTACTGCCGATCCTGTACCCTTTACCCTCGACCATTTACAATTTCTCCTTTCCTTTCAACTTACAGATTGGCAGTCATAAAGCTGGCACTATCTGTCACCGATTGAAAGGAATCCGTCGCGAGTGCTCCAGCAAAGGATCCACCACTTTGCACCAAGAACCCTACACTTTCGAGAAGTGCCTGCATTCCTTCAACCAATACGACCGATGTAGTTTCCAAAAGTTGCAATAGCAGAGCCCCCAGTTCGCTAATGCTTGATTCCGCAATGGTGGTTCCCGCTTGTGCAGCAGAAGTCGCCATGGCCGCCAACTCAGTCTTGATTGCTCCTGCGGCCTGTATCGTCCAGTCATCAATTCCTTGTCCACTGAGAACGATGACGAATGCGCTAAAAAGTTGAAAGAGAAGCTTGGCAATGAATGCTACAAGCGAGACCAACAGTTTAGCGGCATCAGCGAGATCGAGTTGACCCAGATCGTGCAGCGTAGAAGTCACTTGATGTACGGTATCCGTGACAGCCGTGTTGACAGTGACTTGCAGCTGATGAATGTGTCCGGTCAAGGTGTTGCCAGTGAAGGACTTGAGCAATGCGTCCATGAGGGATAGGAAGATACCCGAAAGAGCTTGAACAAAGTAAACGACTTCCTTCAACATGAACTCGACAATTTGTTGTATACTGAGGTGGCCAATCTTGTTCGATGCCGTACCAATGGACCCCGTCGTTTGTGCCACCAATTGTGTCAAGGATGTCTTGAAATGCGCCATGTGTCCCGAGAATGTGTATCCAGAGAATTTCTGGAGTAGACCATCCATAGTCTTGAGAATGATGCTTGCAATTTGCTCAATGACATGCAAGAGATTAGACATGATAGCTTTGATTGGAGTTTCTTTGGCAGCTTGCAGGGTTTCGGCTCCCTTTTCAACAATCCGACCAGTACTGGATTCAAAGATTCGACCTGCTCCATCCAATGCTCCCTGAACAACGGCATCCCCTTTCTTGGCAATGTATTTCGGAGCATCTGCGAGTGTTGCTTGGGCACCTTGCGGTGTTGCAAAGGATTGGTAGAGTTGATCCGAAAGTTGTCTTGCAAGGTCTTCAAGATTATTCGCTGACTTTGACGCCAACGTGTCAAAGGACGAAACAGTTTTTTCCAGTTCCGCAATAAGTTTCTTGCTACTGTCCAGTCCAGCAGCATTAGAAGCTGCTTGTGATACAGCAGTCTTGGCTGCTGGGGCAGCATTTGCGGCAGATTGTGTCGCTTGTGCCACTACCGCAGGTTTGGCCGCTGGAGCAGCCTGTACCGCAGTGGTGGCAGCTTGAGCTACTGCAGTCTTGGCAGCAGGAGCAGCGTTGGCAGCATCTGCAATGAATTGGGAGACAGTCTGATCAAAGAGGGATTCCAATGGCGGTGACGCCTCCCAGGACTGTTGCATGTAATCGACATTGGCATTGACATCAACATTGGCATCTGGCATGGTGGAAGCAAATGTCTGGTAATCGTCCCAAGAGTATATAGAGTCTGGCATGACTCCCTGTGTATTTGCATATGACTCTGCATGTGTCTGTGTCTGTGTCTGTGTCTGTGTCTGCATCTGTTCCATCCATTGAGCATCCGGTGGACCAGACCAAGCAGCCGAAGCCATGGGATTCTCTCCATTCACAAATTGTTGCATAGGATCGAGATCGACATCGAGATCGACATCCACATCAACAGTAGCTGACAGTACCGAAGCTGCTTGAGCCAAACTGTCTTGAGAATGCACGAGCTGCTCCAAACCAGAGACTTCTTGAAACTGGCCAAGCAGCGACATTGCTCGTTCGTTGACGTTTTCAAGAATTGTGTCTTCGTAACCAAACACGCTGTGAGGGATTTCGCTCAATGGAGTCTCGGCTCCTCCCATGACTACTGACAGAGAGGTTGCAGTTCCAGATGCTATAATTGCTCGTTTACTTTGTTCATGGTGTTCCTTTCCAGGCGATCCCAAGAGAGCTTTGGGAACTGAAATCGAAAACGAGAGAGTAGCGGAGGGAGATGCCAAAAGGACAGTCGAGCAGATTGCACTTTGTTTCGAGATCATTGTTGTGTTTTGTCTTGTCTTGTATTGCTTTGCTTTGCTTTGCTTTGCTTTGTTTGCTTTGCTTCGCGTTTGTGTTTGTGTTTGTGTTTGTGCCGATAAAGAGTTGAGTTCTTAGCTATGATATGAATAATGCGGTACTCGTACAAAGGTTTAGGTTTCTCGATCAGACTGAAGCAAGGAATGAATGAATGAATCTTGCATCAATTGTGGTATTTCATATCGTTGATTCCAGAATTCGACGGCTTTTGGCGGGATGCTGGTGGTCGCCAACTCTGACGTGGTCCAGAAATTGAGGAGCAATAATAACAAATATACAAAGAAACAAAATGACGTATGTCCTCGTTGATGTCGGAACGACACATTCTCTTAACAGGAAGCTGTCCTTCCTCGCCCGAATATTGGTGACGCATTTTTCAATTTGTCACTTCGAACTACGATGTTAGAGGGAGGGTGGAAAACGAAAATGGGGACTATGTTTTAAATCCCCACACAGAAATATTTTCTGGAAAAAAGTTAAAATGGCAACGATCGCATTTTAACGGATCCGAAATGCAAAACTCCAAACAATAATTACGAGTCCATGATATATTAATACTATACTCGTACCAGTACACGTATCAATACCAATGAACTTCGAATCCTATGTCGCTTCCATCTATTTCAAAATCAGAAATGGCTTTTCCAGTTTAAAAGGCAGCCCACCCGAGCTCTATATTGCCTTCTGGCTGAAATTCCTTGATTCTTACTCCTATTTTAGCTTTTCCATGATCTTCACTTTATTTCTCTCATCAGACTTTGGATTCTCGGATGTTCAAGCAGGCACATTCTATGGGCTTTGGGGTGGAATGATCACTGTAAGAAATACTATTATTTATTGTTATTATTATTCAATAAGAATAATAATAATCATAATACAGTAGGCCTCTTGGATTGTTATGTCGCCTCGCATCTTCGAATCTATACCTGATAATGGGTTCTCATCATTCTTGCATTACTTCAACAGATATTTGGCCTCATCACAGGCGTGGTGGTTGACAATATTGGTGTCGCACATTCCCTGCGGATTGGATTTTTGATATCCCTAATTGCGCGCATTGGCATCTTTTGGACTACTTCGAAGAGCATCCTTCTCTTCCATTTACTTGTCACAATGCCGTTAGGAGACTGTTTGGGCATTCCTGTCCTTGCGACAGCCATTCGACGATACACAAAGTCTTCCTCTCAAGGATTTGCCTTTGGCCTATTCTACGTCATTATGAATGTGGCTGCCTTGCTCAGTGGACCGGCAGTAGATATTCTTACCATTGGGTATCGAGGAGAAGGCGATGCGGATGCAAATGCGAACGCAAATGCAAATGCAAATGGGGGTGATGGTTATCAAAATGACTACGATGGTAATGACATTACTTGGTCCCTGTCGAGTTATCGAGCCATCATTCTCACTGGAATAATCTCAAACGTGCTGGCTTGCATTCTGACGTTACGAGTGAGAGAAATCAAGGTCGAGCAACAAGGCAACTCAAGTCCTATTGATAACTCGAATGTAGTATCGTCGTTTCAGCCGGTGGGGGGCACGTTAAAACAAGTCCTTTACGAAACAATACATGCACCCTCGTTTCGAAGGTTCCTTGTGGTGTGCTTGATTACTCTGAATGTCAGAATGATCTTTAGGCACTTGGATGCAACGGTAGGTCCTCCGAGTGAGAGAATTGCAGATCTCGTGAAGCAAGCAACAAGTCAACTCATCAGCATCCCCAACAACATTCCATTGCTCCCATTCATTCGTTCATTCATTCGTTCATTCCAGCTACCAAAGTACATGCTTCGAGAATTTGGCGAGGATGTTCCCAAGGGCACGATATATGCCATCAATCCAGCTCTGGTCATCATTCTCGTACCAATTGTTACGGCAGCTACAACCGAGATTTCGCCCCTAACAATGATACATTATGGAACCTACATTTCAGCGGGGAGTGTTTTCTGCTTGGTGATTTCAAACTCTGTTGGTGCATGCATAGCGTTTGTTTCCATCTTGTCGATTGGAGAAGCCATTTGGTCCCCACGATTGTATGACTATACGATGAGCGTCTGCGAAGAGGGACGAGAAGGTAGGTATTGTTATGGTACTGCACTGTATGTGGGCGTGCGTCACAGTTTGCACTCACAAACAACATTGTTTTTAGGTACATACATGGCTCTATCCAGCGCACCGCTTTTCTTGGCAAAATTACCAGTTGGCTTTCTAAGTGGATACTTGCTAGAACGATATTGTCCGGAAGAGGGAGAGAGGCACAGTCAAACCATGTGGTTAATTATTGGTCTCCTCACAGCTTCTTCCCCGATTCTCCTAACCGTGTTCTGGGGATATATATCACAGAACGATGACAGCCCTGACTCACCACCAAATGCAAGATACACAGAACTGCGTTCTACTAGTAATACGTCATCCCCGCCGTCGTATCAGGGAAATCCCGTTCCTATGCCTCCACAGAATGGCCAAGCAACATCAACATTTGCTTAGGGGGGTTACCAACATAGCGATGTAACGATATGAAGTGAAAATGTAGGACTACAGTAATAAAAATGTAATATAACAATTGTAGATTCTCATCATATTCCGCAGCACATGTTTTCTTCTTGCAATCTATAAATTGATAAAGCTACCGGTGCGATGCTACCTAGTATACACTAGGTTCAAGGTAGTGCGATCTGCACCAGTACCGGAAGCTACTGTGAAGATGATTGATTCGATTGTTTCGATTGAATTTGAATTTTTTGCCGACTAGAATTTTTTTGTCGACTAACCGATTTGCAAGACTGCGCGCACCTATAGTACTCTCACAATCCTTCCGATTTTCATTCAACGGATGCAAGAAATTGCAACCCCATCAACTTTGAAAGCATCAGGACAAGGAAGAGTTCCTTCCTATCGATAACCGAATCCGATGAGAGGAATACACCTTATACTGATAGCCATGTTGCTTTGCACTTGTGTGCATGGGCAAGAGTTTACGACGGCGACCCACTCAAAAAATGGGCCAGAGTTTACGACGGCGACCCACTCAAAAAATCTAGTAGTAGGGAGAAAAGGTGACAACAGCAATGTATCAAGGCGCGCCAATCGAGGCCTTGCGAAAACGAGCAATAGCGGGAAACTGGGAACGATAAAGGGCAAAGGCGGAAAGGCTACATCAAAACAGAAAGGCAAAAGCAATTCGAATGCTGATGCGGCCGATTTTTATGGATATCAGCAGTCGCCACCTGAACCAAACCAGCAACAACAACCATCTCCTGATGATTCAAGTGAAGATGATTCGATGAGTGGCAAAGGGGGCTATTCGGTAGATTCAGATAACAAAATTTCGAAGAAATCCAAGAAAAGCAAAAGCCTCGACTCTTACAAGAAATCATATAAATTGAGCAAGAAATCTCGATCGAGTACTTCTAGCAAAGGGCAAGGTAAGTGATGCGAAAGCTTGGCAAGGTCCCAAACGGTCATGCCAATATCTGACTCTACAATTTTTCTGAGCCTCTAGCTCCATCACCATCATTGTACCCAATGGATCCAACTACTGCAGCCCCGACGTTCTCGCCGACACATGACGGCGCCACGGATCCAACGTCCAGTCCAACCACCAGTGGTTCCACACATCTAACACCTTTTGCTTTGGAATACACTGTTTCAGAAGATGACAGAATACCATTTCGCAGTGAACTGTTGGATGTAGTTGAATTGACCAGAGCATATCTTGTCGACTACTTTCAGAATATGTACATGGACAACATGAACGTCACCCTGGTGGAATTCATCACTGTTTTCACCGATACACAGTCCGATTTTGGTGATCCAATCTACATTGCCTATAGATCTTCTGCAGTATTCGAAAATGCGGATTCCGTCCTACCATCGATTCAAGAGGTCGACTCTCAACTGAGACAAGCATTCCTAGGTCGTAGTCTCGACGGGTATCTTGGAATGCTTCAAGCACTAGCGCCGAGCAATATATTTTCTACTACAACCTTCGTAACGCAGGTCGCAGTCCGGGAAGAGCGGCAATCGTTGAGTGCAGTGGCATCAGTCGGTATTCGCACCAAAACTAGTGCTAATGGTCAAAATGCAATGGCTGGTGTGGCAGCCGGGGTGACTGGCATAACTTTGATGGGCGCAGCTGGACTCTTTTATCGGCGACAATCGCGAACTATTGATCACAGACGTTCGGAAAAGTATGATGGTGACGCAACTTCTTTTACTACAGGAACCTGGTCGCTGGATCATGTAGGATTACAACCAATGAACGGCGGCGGACGGCATACTCTCACATGAACCATTCCAAAGCTTGGCAAAAGTAGGAAAGGAGAAAGTGCAAGAAGAGGGACGAACTAGGATGAAAAACAAATCTATCTCAGTATGATGGACCAGCAACAGGCATTGGGTGCAGCAATCACGGGGTGCTGCTGGCAAGACGGAATGTAGAAGACTACTACCCGATGTGTCGAATCTTTCAAGTCTCGTTCTCTGCGTTGTTTGGAACGACAGCTTCCGGACTTGGAACCATGGTTTTAACATCAGCATCAGTACTGCTGTTGATAGAATCTGCCTGTTCTATCAACGGATTTTCGTTGCTAGTTTTGAAAGCCTCGCCAGTAGTCATATCTTCGGACTTGTTCGATTGAGACACTAAATATGCACAGACAGTCACAAACAGGATTTCAGAGAGTAGAGCTGTAGCACCTCCCTGTACAAAGAACTTCATAAAGCTAGAAACGGTCAGCCCACCAATACCCAAAGTCCTTAGTGTTAAGAAGAGAAGCAAGAAGCAAACAGTAAAGCGTGAGAAATGCAAATGATGACTCCTGGATGATTAGCATGGTAGAATAAAGTTACTTACATGATGTCGGATAATCCACCAGCAACGGCGCCAGAAGCCGATGCAAGAGTATCGCCAGCCCCAAGAATAGTATCCACCCCTAGACTATCAGACATGCCAACAAGGGCGTCACCAGCAACGCTTGATGCGCTGGATACCGTTTCTCCTGCCGACAAGAGGCTTGCGCCTCCTTCACTCGCAGCGCCAATTGTGACCGACGATTCTATGGAATCGGTTATGCCAATTGCAGCTGTACCAGCAAGTCCACGGCCAAGTGCTACCTTCGACGCACCAGATGCACCCGCTGCTGATGTTGCGGCACCACTTGTGACCCTCGAAGCTGCTGCAGCAGTCGTTGCAATTGTTGTGCCCGTTCTCGTGGTACCTGTTGCAGCCAAACTACCTGCTAGTGATGCACTTCGTACAGCAGCAATAGACCCACCGGCTCCTGTTGTGGAAGATGTGGATACAGCTGTTGTGGCACCGGTTGCAGCTAGACTACCTGCTACGGTTGCAGTTCTTGCAGCTGCAATTGTTCCTGCCGTCGTGGAAGACGTGGATGCAGCTGTTGTGGCGCCCGTTGCAGCTAGACCTCCTGCCACAGATGCAGTTCGTGCAGCTGCAACTGCGGCTGTGGTTGTTGATCCGGACACTGTCGTTCCGATTGTAGAACTTGTGGCACCCGTTGCAGCTACTAAAGACGCAGTTCTTGCGGCTGCAAGTGTTCCACCTCCAACAACAATGCCTTTTGTAGCAGTTGAATTATTGGCTTCAGACGCAAAAAAAAATTTACTTTCGCTGGGTGCTAGATCATCGCTTTTCTTCTTTGCACTCAGAGTCGGCGTCTTTGTCATCAATCGGAAAGCATTGGAGTGAAAGGAGGAGGATAATGAAATCCGTAATAAAAGCACAAGGAGTCTCAACTTCACTCTTGCCATGATTATTGCTCTACAGTCGTCACGAATCAACCCCGTTCTTAGGATTCGACTGCTCACTGCTTTCAGTCACCCTGCCGGTCTTAATCAACAGGAAGAGTTGCTGAGTATTGTAAGACAATGAAAGAAACATTATATAGACTACTATTAAAATATCGAAAAAGTTCAACTAAACGCTTTCTCTGTACCAGGTACACAGTACTAAAAACAGTAATACCACTATGCCACACCGGACGAGAGACTGTGAGGGCAGTGTCTAGCCACCAATATAAACAGACCCCAATCGTTGGTTACGTTACTTTCAGTCATGTGATTTCATCGCAGATGAACCAGTTCCCCCGTTTCATGCATGTTAGTTCAATTAACATATTTCTGGTTTTGATTTCTGCGGACATGTGGTCTCACAGCCAGAGATTTCGAAGCTTTTATAAATCTTTCAACAAGTTGCAACAACAAGGATCACTTCGACGTGGAAACACTTTGAGTCAGCAAAGTTGTTTGAAACTTTTCATTTCCTGGCTTCTGGTGGTCCTGTGTCTTTCCAAAATTTCGGTCATGGAACGCAACAATTTTGGGTTATGCTTGGATAATTTTGAGGGCGACGCCCTACTCTTCGTTCGCTTTCTATATATCTAATAGCTGCTCTGCTTTCGAAGATCAAATCTTAAGCGATTGAGAATTGAAACTTTTTTCTGTACTGGCGAAGTTGCTGTTATACTCGACGCCATCAGAAGAGGAGGTACTTTGCTCCTTGACTCCACCTTGTCGAACCAGAATTGGATTCTCGAATGAGCACTGGGATGTCCATGTTCACACTATCATTGTAGAAACCATTGTTGTCAAGCGGATCAAGCAAAAGTTTTGATAAATCCAAGAGCTGAAAGAGGGAAAAATTGTGAGAGAACTGTTGTTTTATAACCGGCTTTTCAAACAGAAAGAGGGGTTCGCACTTACCCCACTGTAGAAAATCGTCAGTAAAGCAACTGCAGGTGTGCTCCAAACCCCCACTTCGCTGTACAAGGCAAAAGGAGAGAGGGAGATAAAGATATCAACCAGGATTTGCACTATATGAGCGTACGCAAGCGGGATCACTGCAGCGAGAAGATCTGGAATGCTTGCACATGTGGAACGGAGTTCAAGGACCTTAATATAAATTTGTTCTCGCAGAACGGGGTCATTTGTAAGCGACCCGTCGTCCATTGCCTGTATACATCTTGCCAAAATCCAAATCACGCATGCGTTTGGGTAACCAACTTCTGTAGGTAGCAATCGCAAGGTTTCATATTCTTTTTGACTCAAGAGACCTCGGCTAATCATTCTCCGCAAACCAGTATCACTGAGGAGGACGTCCAAGCGTTTTGAGAAGGTTGCCCACATCAAGATGTGAAATAGCCTCATATACGCACTAGTATCATCAATGAGACGTTTGCCTTCTTCTGTATACATTCCATTCTTGTCACGTTTCGCGGCTGCTGCAATCAACAACCCAAGATCATTCATTCGACCTTGAATCTTTCGGGTTAGTGAGTAAAAGTCTCTCCACAACGAGTATGCCTGACTCAAGAAGAACGTCAAAATGAATGTTGTGATGGTCATCAGGTACTTCCATACCATTTTGAGCCCAACAAGCCGTGATATAATGTGATTTTGCGAGTCAGGCAACATCCCGATGGCCCATGTTGGCTGCGAATAATTGCGGATCAAGGTGGAAACCCCCACTGACACGAAAAGATTCACAATGACAGTCTTCCATACCTGTTGAGGGATGGTACCTTTCCATCTCGACCAGAGCCAACCCCGCATTGGCACGAATCGTCGAACAATGTCGCCATCATAGCGTTTCTTGACCCCAGATACCTTGTCGATGACCCTGTCAACCTCTGAGAGTTCTTCTTTCAGGAGCTCCTCATCTTAAGGTGCAACATAAGCCATGAATTTCACGAAAGAATCACGATCCAGTCGGAAAGCAGAGATTGGCGTTGCTGCGACAACAGTGGCTGACCTTTGCCTGCCGTACAACAATGCGAGTTCACCAATAACGCTACCTCTCCCAGCTGTTCCATACGGGTCAGGCAATGGCTGGCCTTCAATAAAAAACTTACACTTTCCTTGCTTTATGACAATCAGGAAGTCTGTTTCTGTGTCTCCCTCTTCGAAGATGATACTGTTTTTTTCAAATTGAACACGCTGACATGACGACACTAGTTCATCAAAAAGAACTTCTTGGAGGTCATTGAAAGGGATCCCATGAACGAGTGACTTTTTGATCAAAAGGATTTCTTCTGATGAGAGGTCACCATCTAAATTGTGATCAGCGCCTCTCCAAATTTTCACCGCGGGTCTTCTCCCTACAGACTGCTGGAATGGTTTTGCTGCGACACTGTGCTCGTGTTGAGAGATCAAACACAGCAAGAATAAAAATAAAATAATGGAGCATCAATATTAAAATATTTAAAATTCAGTCCCGCCTATCTTCGATTCACTCGTGAATGAAACATCAATCTACTCACAAAATAGCAAGAAACTCAACGGAAGTTGCAAACGGATGGACAACCCTCGAACCTCGAGCCAAGTTCATCGAAAGGAAGAATCAATCAACCAAGTCGTTGCAATCAATAGTTCCTGGTCAGAGGTATCAGCAAATCATACTCTAAGAACACAATGGCGCGTTGTAGACAGTCCTCCACCTCGTTATTATGGATGATAATACACCTATCGCTAGTTTCCGGGCAGATAATACAACTCGACAATACAAGACGCGGCACTACTATAGATTATCAATCGAAAAGACAGTCACGAAAACGGCAACTGAGTTCATCAGGAAAGGGGAAAGGGTCAAAGAGAAGCAACGTCTGGTACAGGGGATTTTATTCACATTCAACAAAAACGCAGTCGTCCGATTCTTCATCTCGATCAGAGAGTTACGGTAGGTGTTTCAGCGAACGGGTATTCACAATTGATGCCGACGAGATGTCTCAATTTCTTTTGTACGTACATTAAAGACATCCAAATACAGGTGCTATTTCCAAATAAACCAGATCAAAGTGACAGCCAAGATGGTAAGTTTCCATGGTCGGTGTCACGTACATTGCTTTGTTTCACGCTAAAGCAGATTTTGTCGGCTCTAGAAACACCTCGACCATCACCGTTCCCAAAAACTCCGAGTCCATCTCGACTGCCAACAAAACTTCCAACAAAGAGCCCGACTCGACAGCCGACACGTTCTCCGACGTCCGAGCCAACTATTCGGCCGTCAACGAGACCAACCGCAACGCCATCTCAAAACCCCACATCTCTTTCAAGTGAGAGCCCAACGATTGTGGCCCCATCTCACAACCCATCAGCGAATCCGTCGGCGATTGCTAGCGATAGTCCAACTCTGTCTCCTGTTCCATCTCCCAGTCCTTCGAGTGCGCCTTCAGCGTTGGCAAGTAATGGGCCTTCAGCATCCACCATTCCATCACAGGGTCCAACCACAAGTCCAAGTACTGCCCCATCAACAAAACCTAGTGCCACACCATCAATAACACCCTCAATGGCTCCATCTGGAAGCCCGAGTATTGGTCCGTCCTTTTCTCCTTCGGCAATTGACAGTGATCAACCCACTCTATCACTGTCACCGTCTCTGGCTCCCTCTGCTCTTCCCTCGATGGTAGTGAGTGGTAATCCGTCAGATTCTGTCAGTCCTACAGCGGCACCCACAGTGACGCGGTCAGAAGGCCCATCAAGCATACCTTCCATGGCACCGTCGCTGATTCCATCAAGTGATCCTAGCATAGGACCGTCGACGACTCCACCGTTTGAAACTGCAGTGCCGACGATTCGCAGGGATGCTCAGAGACTTCCAATTTTTACTATTGAGTATCAACTCTTTGATTTTGAAGATCCTACAGAAACTGACCTTGTTGAGCTGGAGGCTCTTACAAGAGCATACTTACGGGATCATATGTTTGGAGCCATCGATGATGCTGACGCACTCTTGGATGATTTCTTTACGACCTATACAGATGATCAAACAGATAGTGGCGCACTTGTGATCAATGTCTCTTTCGAATCGACTGCATTCTACAACCCTAGTTCACCAACGATAATTCCTGTGGATGATCTCACTGAAGAAGTTGTAAATGCATTTACAGGAGAAGAGTTGGATGAGTATATCGAAAGAGTTCAATCATTGCCCAACTCAAATACATTTGCAGGGTCGATTCAAGTTTTCTTAATTTCGCAGCTCGAGAGTCGAAGCCAGCGATCACTAATTTCCATTCTTTTGTCTGGAAGTGCAGCAGTTGTATCGATTCTTGGGGGTTTTGGATTCATACGGTATCATCGTCGAAAGAGCGCAAGACGACAAGCATCGAAACAATTTCTCGAAATGGTTTCAAAGGACTCACGAACAGTCTGCTCAAGCATCCAAGGAGATTTCAAAGATCTCAAGACTGACTCTTCGGTTTTGAGCTTGCAAGGGGATAATTCAAATCCTTTCGAAAACTCGAACGACGTTTGGGAAAGGTCAGAAGCAGATGATTTTCTACACGAGAAGCGGTCGGCGTATTCTAGACCTAGAATGCACAAGTTTTCCGATGATTGAAAAGCTGTACGCCGGGAGAATTACGAAAGAGGATCAAATCCAAAAAGGGGAAGGATGATTCGATTTCATGTGCAATCACATGTGACAAACGACGTGAACCAGGAGACGAAGGGAATCCTAGTGATTTTGCATCGCTACAACCAAAAAAAGAGTGCTGAGAAGGGACATAGACCACAGATCAATCTGAGGCCTTCTCTTGTAAAAGTAACAGTTTTGATACGTGTAGAGTACAAGCATCATTTTTAAAATACATAGTTTCAGGGTTCCATCGGTACGTACCCTGAAACAAAATACATTGATACATAGTACCAATGCGCGTTGGATGTACAGGCGCGCACACTGAGTGCGCCAACGCTTTCTCGATTTGTGACGGGGGAAATAATAGTTTCGGATGCAAGGAGGTCACCACTAGCTAGAAAACTACGGCCAACAACACCAAGCAACAAATGAGCAAAGCTGTTGGGGTAGTAGCTTGTATACTTCTGGTGGCTCACAATCTACCATGTTGTAGATGTTCAAGCGCGGAGAATAATCATTCGAAGATTGGACGGAAGAGAGGCCGAACAACACAACAAGGAAAGCAAACATTAGCAAATCAAGACAAGAAACCATCTCTAAGAAGTTATGGATCGTACAAAAGAATACTAGAGACGTTTGATACAATGAACTACGAAATGCCAATGGAGCAAATCCGGCTGTCACATCAGCAAGCTCATTTAACCAGTCAGGAGGAGGAAGCTGGGGCATACGATACATCTCCAACAATAACTACATTGCGAGACTCTTCGAGCGATACCTTGCTTTCTCTTATAGGAGCTTCGTCGACAATTTCCGCTCCGTCCTTCATTCTCACATATCGAATAAAGGCTGCAATTTCTCCGGGAATAGGCGATTTTCAAAGTATAGAAGACCATACAAGATTCTTCATCACTGAGCAACTTGGGAAAACTTTTAGACACGGGGGGATAGGAATTGCAAAAAAATCGTTTGCAAGTATTCGAGACGAGACAAACAAGCCAGCAGATTCTTTTGACATAGTGTTTGTGCCAGTATTCCTATTTGACTCGACATGGAGTACCATTCCCTCTGAAGTTGACGTCGACAAGATCTTGGTATCAATGTTTTCGGGGCAGTCGTTGGCGGAATATACATCAAGTTTGAGCCATCTCAGTCCAACCAATGCCTTCTCAACAACAAATAGTGTTGTGTTCAAGAGGTCACAGGGCGTAGGGCTTGATAACAACGAGCAAAAATCTTCGAATACCCCATATTTCGCTGCTGCATGTGCGGGAATCATCACGGTTCTGATCCTTTTTCTATGGAATCAATCTATGCGGGTGAGAAGCTTGATGAAACGAAGAGCAAAGGGTATTGAAACAGAGACACGCGGAAAGGATGAAGAAGCGGGGAATACA